>JAVQJL010017653.1:0-19024 GCA_036024295.1 Nannoperca obscura | reverse complement strand
CTCCTACAAGAAGAACATTGAGCTCACAGAGAGAATCATGACATACTACTGTTGATACTCATTTTCTTTAGTACTGTAGAAATGTTACCTGGAAAAGTTTGTAGTAGTAACAAAATATGTTGTCTAAGGTAATTGCGGGCAAACTGCTGACCCACAAGTGCAATTTTCTTTACCTGAAAGACAGCAAGAATCAGAGCTTGATTACTTAAGTCATTTAATTAACTTGATTATTTTGTTTATTCACAGAAACACACAAGAGATCTTTAACTCCATTCTGAAAACATTTAAGTGATTTATGTTTATTCTTAAAAAGAGGCCAATAAATAAGCACAAAGAATCCAGTGAACAGGACAACACCACGCATACAACTGCTAGTCCACGCATTTATTGTCACACGTAGTTCGCAATGTACATACTCATTATTATCATCATCATCATCACCTCTTCATCATGGTCACGAGCCCACTGGATCTTTTCCAGCAGGTCTCCGAGGTCCGCTCTGATTGGGATGTAGTGCTCCCACGGTCAAAGACAACGGTGTCTCCTGCCAACAGGTTAGGCAGACGATACGCTGCCATAGTGCCGTCAATGTTTATTTGGTACTTGTACTGGTGGGGGACATGGAAATAGAAATAACAATTAACTAATTAACGTCATAGTAATGCTAGTTAGAACAAAATGTGAACAGTTAAAGCTGATGTCATATGTGATTGCATAAAGAGGAAGTCTTGGTGTTAGCAAAAATTGACAATTTACTCATCCAGCAGACACAGAACCACATTCTCTCACAGATGTCTTTTTTGGCAACCTAGACAAAAAAAAAAGACTAATTTTAGTCTAAAACATGAACATTATATTTAACCTATTTTAAATTGTCTACTACAATGGCCTATGTATTCACAAATGAACATGAATCATTATTGTCCATTCAACACCGAACACTAAATATCTCACATTGGAACATCACCTATTAATGCACATTGAAACACATTAATTTGAATCAGTTCCCAGGTACAGACTGGATGAATGACATTTGAATGGCTTATCTAAGGGGATCAAGGATTAAACGATGGTTTCGTAAGACACAGACAAGTCATGCAGAGAGCCTGCCAATAGTGGTGTCAGATCAGAAAACACTTAAATATGTTTTTTTATTTGGAGGATTTGTTTAGGGCTTGATTAGTGGAGAGAAATCTTATGCAGTGATTCGGGGTTGTTGAGGTTTGTAGCTTAGCCCTGGTTGGAGTTAACTCCTAATAATCCAGGAGTGTTGCTAGCTGGGTTGCTAAAGCACAGCATTCAAGTTCCATCCACATTCTTATTTGGTTATTATCGATATTTTAAATTTGCTAGTTCATTAAGTACATACCTAGAAAACAAGGGAGAAAGGGGGAGAAGGGAGAAAAAAGGTTACAAAATATTTGTAGAGCAAAATCAAACATTTATGGGTTTTTTTATCTAAAAATCATATGTTGTGTTTACCTTAATGCCAGCTCTTTTACAGATATCAGAGTAATAATCATATATACATGGGGGATTGATTGCTACGTGCCTCAAACCAAAACATCAGACACCTAGGCACACACAAACACAAGCCCATTTGAACCAGTTCCCAGTCACAGAGTGGATTAATGGCTTTTGGCTAACTTTGTGTGTCTGTGTGAATGTGTGTGTTTCCTTACTTCTGCCTATTTCCATATGGCTGTGCATGTGTGCAAAATGCAAACGACTCTCTCCATGTGATGTATGGATCGGGGATGATAATCCGGCGTTATGAATGAGGAGCACAGAGAGTAATTTATTGTGTTTTCTTTGTGCACCCTAAGTACATTTTCTCTCCAACACGATCCAAACCAGACAGATGACAGAGTATCCCTCTCTGTGGCTCTTCCTCTCTCATGCCGAGATATTTCTCCTCAATCCTCTCACTTCTTACTCTACTCCCTTCGCTAAAGACTATTTGTCATATAAATTTGGGATAATGGATCATGTTGTGCTGGAATGACAGATGATTCAACACTGGAGGTATGAAATGGTTGGCATGTCAAAACTATTACAGTTGCAGATATTTTTCATAAATATGTCATACATGGATTGTACAGTATAACTCCATGAGCAAGTATGTATGTGCTCAAGTGTGTCCAGTTTGAAAGTGGGTCATAGGATCATGCTGGTAACGAGGACCTTGGGGAGTGTGAGTTTGATTGAGAGGTAGACAAGAACATGGAACATAAATCACAAATACATCAAACTTCTTCTATCATATATAACTTTTTTTATGAGACTTTCCCATGAACTTCTCTGAAGGGAAACGGTTGTGTCGTTATTTAAAACCCATCTTTGTCCAAGTGATCTGCCCAATAAAAATCATGTGATTGAAAAAGCATGAATGTAGAAATAGAAAGGTAACAATTCAGATGGATGTTTGCATTAAAGTGGATTAGATACTATTCTAATATTAGATTAGAACTGCAAATATACTGTGTATAAACCAAATAAACACGACAAACGATGCTATTCTTCTTTTAAAGTATAATGACGAATGGTCACATAATATAAATACCATTTATTTTTAGTACCAATTATAATTCATTTAATAATAATTAATGTTATACTGTATCTCATGTACCTTGTATTTCAGTAATAAAGTAAAAGTAACTAAAAACATATGCTATGTATGTCTAATAATTTTTTTTCACTAAGCTATTGCTAATCACCTTTTATAGTTAATCACTACATTTAAAGTGGTTTAATCAATTAATTGTGCACAGCAATTGTGCTACATCCGTGCTGCATTTAATCACTAATCTAATACAGATGTGTCAGACCTGACTTGGAATTCACAGAATTTTCTGGTGATATAATGATTCGATAAGATCAAAAGTACACTAAAATGGAAGCTTAGAGTACTGTGAACGAATTTCTTTTAATGTTATGCTGAAAGAGTAAATACAATTATTAAATGTTACATTTAACTGTCTCTGGGCAAGCAATGCAAAGTCACATTTTGTAGTCTAACTTGTCAAAGGTTAATTTACCACAAGGTTTCTTTGTGAGTGGAGTTAATCAGTGGGAGGGTGCTGCATTTGCCAGGTTTATTATATGGAAAATGTAAATGATAAGTGTTATACACTAAGAGTAAAGATTATATCGGACTGAAATTGTGGCTTGCAAATATACCATATTTGATATAAGGCTGAGATTTAATGCTAACCATAATTGTGTCCATTCATTTTCCCACCCATCTTACCAACCACCAGCACATTGTTGAAAGCTGTGAAAGGGGCTACACCTGCCGCGGGTTTGTGAGCCTTATGAAACACGTTCGTCTGTCTTTGACTTGAATTGATTTGCCGTGACATCTGGACGCAATATGAGATTCCAAACACATGCTAGTCAATGCACTCGGATAGTCATGCACAGACAAGCACGCACAAATGCACACACACGGATGGTATTGTTCACACGGCTACATTTATATCTCACACACATTTGTGTGTCCTAACATGTGAGGACTCTCTATCATCTACACTATAATTCTTCTCTCACATTGCCTAAATCAAATGCCAATTCAAACCATTAAGTTACACACAAAAAAACACTGTTTAGCTAAGCAGTAACTTCACCAATATCCAGGCAAAGGAAGATTTAATAGAACAGACAAAGAAAAAGAAAATAAGTCATAAAAAAAAGAATAATCTAATTAAAATAGAAAATCCAGGTGCTGATAAAATGTCACAACACAGACTTCACTAACCGCTTCACATGTGATATTTAGAAACAGGGTTAAAACAGCTCGACAAAAATGATCTTACATCACAGAAATGTTTCTACTCCTAACGTCTAAATCTCAAATTGGTTCTCACAAAGATAGAGGTATAAAAACACATACACACACACACACACACACACACAGAAACTTGTGCTATTCAATCCTTGCCGTCCTGTTTTAATTTATGGCAAAGGAGGCTGCTCCAGACATTGGTTCCAATTCCCCTTCCCCGCCTCGCCGGTCGGCTCCCACTTGCGTCTCATCATCCATCAGCAGGGGCTGAAGTTGAAGACGACACCCAACTGGGGCATAGCATGACACTGTGGCTGTGTTTCCTATCAAACACAGCTCTGAGATCTCTTTCTAGCTCCACTACATCATTGCTTTGCTCTTTGTCATTTTGGCCCTTCTTTCTTTAGCAACTTCCCTTTTGTTATCTCACTCTCTGCCTCCATATTTTATTCTCCTGATCCCAGCTAGTCAGATTTTTATGACAAAATCCCACGTAGCACATTTTTGCACATTTTTCATGTAAAATCTAAATCAACTTAGCTGATCAGACATTTTGTTAAGACATGAAGCAGTGATGCATTATAGCTATTTTTAGAGAATCATTTTAAGTGAAACCTCAGCAGCTGGCATCTACTTTAAGGGGTATAATGATATCAACCAGACATGCTCCAATCAGAAAACAACTAACCCCTATGTTACTGACTCCATCGTCTGCATGAAACAGGCCATGCTTTCCTTTTCGTGGTAAAGGGATAGTTTACTCAAGTATCTGCTGCAAACCGCGGCCAGATTTTCTTCACACCTACTTGCAGTTTAAGATTTTACAGCACACATCAGACACTTTAGAGACTTTTTTTTTTAACCAATTTAGACAATACCACAAGTTATCAGTGCTATAGGGTAGATTTAACCAAGCAGACCATTCTGCTCATTTGCAGATTAGATTTCATCACATTTCTGAGTACATGATACATCTTAAACTCATAAAAATTGTAAATTTCAAGGGAAAGCGAAAATGTCACCAAATGTGTATATCTTCTTTTTGGTGATTGGTTCATATTATTGATCACTGCATGTTATTGTTAAAGCTCCATTTCACTTCACACTACATCTGTGCTAATTCAATGGAATTAAGGTTTTCATTTGATATGGCTTTTATAAGATTGTGAAGTGAAATGTGTTTCTTTCTATAAAACTATCAGATGTTTCCGCCTCCCTGCTGGGACTCTCATACATCCTGTCATCCTCTTGGTGTGTTTGTGTGGGTGTGTGCTCTGTGTCTGTGTGATGATGATGATGATGATGTACGATGTGAGTATTTCAGTGTTCCGTGTGGCAGATGACAGACGCTCTACACAGCACTTGTTCCGGGTTTCCTGCATTCTCAGCTGTTCAATACTTAAAAGCCGAATGTAAACCATGTTTTCTTGCCCAGGACACATACACACAGATGTGCACACACACACACACACATGCACACGCACACACACACACACACACACGCACACACACAAACACACACACACACACTATTCCAGCTTCATTACTTCTTTCTTTTTCTTTTGAATGTAGGCCAAATGTTAAATAATATCTGTGATAAGAGAATCTAAGATGTAGGTGTGTATAAATGTGTGTTAAGAAGCCCCCAGCGTTTTGTAACGCACGGACAGAGGCACATCACCATTCATTTATTTTAATTGCTCTCCACCTGCTATGATAATCAGGACTTAAATAGAGAAATTTCCATTTTCAATTAAAAACTCCACCACATATGTATGGGAATGAGTTCCACCTTATTATAAAATGAAATAATACTCCTCCACTATTTTGCTCCGCGCTGCATAATCCCACATGTCAAAAGCAGCAATGCTGGAATGTAATGTAAAGTAGCATTGGATTTTGGACTGAATCTCCAAATCATGCAAATTTGATCTAAATAAAAAAATTGTATAGTGTGCTCCATACTGATGCCAGACCATTGAATTGTTTGAGGATATCTCTCTTGTTGGCTGTTTCCTGTTGTCCTTTATCTTCTTTTTTCTCATCTAATGTTAACTGAAGCCTGAAGCTTTGCTTTGAAATTTACTCCATGAATCCATGAATCAAAAGCTGGAAAGGAAACCTATTTCAGCCCCAGACAACAGTGGCTCCAGCTAATTCAGATTATATAATAATTCATGCAACTTCAACCAATTACTGCATTATTTGCAGGAGCTTGCTATTTTTCTCCACAATATTTGTTGCAAAAAATGAACTTGAAATAATTACAACATCATTATGTTTATCTCAAGAACTTTAAAGACCGGTTCTACCCTTTCTTTAAGCAGTTTGCCTACATATATTATGGTTATCTGCAAGTTTCTTCTTTTCATTTCCTTACAATCTTTAAACATGACTGCAATATAAGTAAGATTGCAAGTTATGACACAAAAAAACAAATCTAACTGACAAAATATATCATGAAAAATGATCGCCTGTATGCTTTCCATGTTTGTTTTAGCTTCATGTTTGGCATTGGCCCAACTCCAGCACTACTACATATACCCTTCCCAGCTCAGCTTCTCAGCCTTGTTTGATGCATGTAGTAGAGGTTTTGGGGGATGCACACCAGCTCCTCAGAGATCCTCTCTGAGCTGTTGTAACCCCTGCACTGCTTTCCTAAATATGGTCATTCACATTGATTTTCAGAGGAGAATGATACAGCCTTAAAGAGAGCAGTGATATTTCTGTTGGAAACAGTGGACCTGATATATGTGATCACAGAGTTTTTGAGATCAATCAAAATCTTTGCTTCATGAAGACTCCCCGGATTAAGGTCTGAGTTTGTGTGTGTGTGTGTGTGTGTGTGTGTGGCCTTCGTCTCCCTATAGAGATCATTAGCAGTGGAGCGCCTCTTGTTCAAAACTACTCCTCAATGCACTGTCTACTATGCCCCTCTCCCTCTCTATGTAATAGAGAGGAAACTAATTCACAAGACTCCCAAATGTGTTAGACAATAAATGTACCACAACACCCATGAAACCGTGAGATCACTTGAAGGCCTTCAGGGGGTGAATTGAGCTGGTTTTACACCTTATGATGTGGTATTGCTACTCGCCATGGTGCAAAAGTTCAACCAGCAGTCTGGTGTAGGGTTAGAGGCAGGTAATCTACAGATTCACAGGGGCTGAGAATAAAATGTGAAAGTTGATACTAACACTTCAATTATAATGATTCCCCTTCTACCCTAAACAGCATAGCAAATAATTTGAAACACAGCTTAAGTTATTAGATAGAGAGCATGCTGTCACAGAGACAGTTGGTATCTTGGTTGAATTTGTGGTAAATTTCTCTTTGGTTTGTTTATGATCAAACAAATGAATGCACATTTTTATTGAAATAAATCTGGTGATAATTTGCATTTTTCTTTTTGTCATAACACATAAATAAGCCACACAACTGCACTGGGTTCATTTTGAGTTAAAACTATACACGGTGTCCTGGTGCCATAAAATACTTAGTAGCACACAAATGTGTATCAATCCACAACTGAAAATAGGTTTAGTTTGAGTAACATTTGCTGAAATCTGCAGTTCCCAGCTACTTTACAAAGTATTCCTTTAATATTTTTTCTTTAAATGGAACTATTTGTGATTAACTTTTAAAAGCTTGTCTTTTCAATAAGAAGAAATAGAAAGTGAATAAATAGATTGTTTCATACGGGATTTGTTGACAATAAGAAATATATAGAACAAACCCAGTCTTTTCATTTGTAGAAGATAATGTAATTTCTTTGTTAAACCTTTTAATCATAAATTCAGGTTGAACCACATCACTTAACCATCTATTTATTAATATGCCATATATGTTTTGCATAAATGTAATATAATATAACTATTAAAATGCATATTTATTTATTTTATTATCAATGTTCAAAATCATAATTTTACTGCCAATAAAACATGTTTTAAGTGATGCATATATACAGCAACTCTCTTCCCCTCCCCTCAGGATCCCATATTCACATCAGTTCAAAGTCTGTGTGTGCACACAAAATAGATTTTACCTTTATTCTTGTATTCCTAAAGTCAGTCACCTCCAGAGCCAGCCTCCACACCTGCTTTATTTGTGACACAGAGGAAGTTTTAAGGAATAGGTGAAGTGAAAGTACAACGAGCCACAGAACAGAAGGACAGATACACAGACAAGAAGGGCATGGTAATGACTATATCCATCACTGTGACACACATCGGCACTCTTCATGGATCAGAGGCTTTAAGTGCTGAGCTATGGTGGGTTCAACAATAATACACAATACAAAACCAAACAGGGAGCTGATTTATTATGGAGCTGACCTGCCCCCACGCTGCTTGTAGGAACATAACCTTGAATGTGTTTACAGTATGTGTGTGTGATCTCTGAATAGAAGTGGTAATGAAATGTAATGGCACTTCCTCACACAATTATAGTTTTAATGAACAGGACTTTTCGGAGGTGTGACTACTAGCTATCACTTTCTTAGGACCATAGCACTTTGTGTTAACACAAACCAATGTGTAGTGATCAATCTTGGACAAGCTATTAAAAGTGTCGAGCAAATTGCTCAAATTCACACATAATGGGTGCATTTGTTCATTTTACTGCATCAAGAGGAATACGAAGTTAGTGCAGATTGAAATGTTATTTTCAGGATTTGTTTTTAGTGACTCACTTGCACCCACCTCTCTGTCTGTTTAAGTCAGGACATTTCCATAATACAGCACTTTTGTTTGCCAGTCCAAATGTTCCATCATAAAAGATCAGGCAAACCAGTGCCACCAGATCAAAGGTTTTCTGTGTCATAAAAAAGTAATGTAATGTTTCCCTGCTGCTCGGCCACAAAACAACATCATTGTCCGTGAGGAGTAAATTATTTCCATCATGGGAAAAATGCAATTAGAGTTCATTTACAAAATATTTTCACTGTTGCGGAATGGCCTTAAGTTTTCTTTGGCCAGAAAACAGACAGATTAATTTAAATCTTGCAATTACACATTTTTCTTGAAAGAGTTGATGTTGTTTTTGAGGGTGGGGTTGCAACGATACCTGGCATGATTCTGTTTTTTATTTTTACTGTAGATAATAAATTACATATTTGTAACTAGAATTAGGTTGTCTTTATTTTATTTTTTTGTACTTTCTGGACTAGTAAGTAACAGTTGCTTTAATATCTTAAAATTTGCATTCCATTAAAACTTTAACATACTTTATTACATAATGTGTACAATATATAACCAAAAAACACTGTATAGACTGACAAAACACAAAGTGTTGATCCAGAATTCAAACCCTCCTTCTAGCCTGTTTGACTTGTTTATTTATATCAAGACAAGCAGCACAGAGCGTACACAGTCTATTGGAAGCATACACACATTCATTCAAAATCAGGAATATTCCCTTAAAAATATAATTAAATATTAATGAATATTTTTGATAAATCAATATTCATGTGAAATAAAAACCTGCACAAAGACCCATTATTGTGATTCAAGTAACACATGCAATAACTATGTTCTAGTTTGTGCTAATTTCACACACACACACAAAAAACCCAAATGATTTACAATAATGTAGGTCAAAGGGTCAAAAGAAAAAAACAAACACACCCAATAAATGATTAATTAAATAAAAATGAAATCAGCAGGAGAGGCAGCTCTATAACTGTTCAAGTCCCACAAGTGTCCCATTTAAGTGTACCTTAAACAAACTTAAATGCATACCTGCTCATTCACGTCCTCCTGAATACACAATACAGTGTGATACAATTTCTGAGTACACGCATCATATGCCATTTAACATTTACATTTAGGCATTTAACCCTTTGTCTGTCTGGATGGTGAAGCATGCAGAAGGAATTTTTCCATTATTTGTAGCTGCCTTTCCTGTTCCTACATCATGTTTTGATGCCCCTCTGCTAATCTCCTTCTTTGACCCTCACTGTCCGTCTATTCATTTCTCTCTCTTTCTCTTTCTGTCCTTCTGTCTCTATCCATCTTTATCTCTCTGTCAAAGTGTGCCACAGTCTCCAGCTTTGCCTTACGTGACTGGAGCTCATATCAGGGAGAATAATTTATGGCTACCATGAATAAGAGATGCTGTGGAGTTTCCAATGATTCAGGTCTGATATGGAAACAGTTAGAAATATTTGGACAGCGGAGAATTGAGTGATCAGTGTTTGCCAGCCTGTTGTTGGCAAACATGTGTCAGTGAAACCAACTGTCGGGACGGCCCATGAGGCTGGAGGAGAGGAGAGGAGAAAATACAATGGAGAGCAAAATAAAAAATGAGAGGAAATGAAATGGGACAGAAAGAAAGGAAAACATAAGGAGTGTAAAACTAATCCTTTATTTTAACTTTTATCATATTCAGCGTCACAACTCATGTCAGCCAAGCTCAGGTCACCATGCTTCATCATGATGCATTGGTTAAGTGGTATACAGGTGTTCCTGTGAAAAGCTGGTTATGGAACTGTTAATGGAAGTGTTAAAACTATTAACACATACCCCACATTCTCCCAACAAATGCCTGATGATGATGAAAGATGAGAAGCAGGTGTTAATGCATCACAAGTTACATTTAGGCCTATCTCGCTTCACTACACACATGCACAAATACCTCTGTCAGAAGCTCCAATGAAATTAAGAGCTTTCTTCCTACCTACTGTGCATTGTTCAGAAGATAGGGATATTTGTCTGTAAATGTACACCCACAGAGAAAATAATGGGTAAGTAGAGTTCATCCTACAATGACACTATAGTATTACTCCATGTAAGAAATGGTAAAAAAAGATAAAGATAAAATAAATATTCATATCCAGTTGATAATGGTTATTTTAGCTATGCTAGCAGCGTGGCTTCATGTACGACAATGTCACCAGTCCACCACTTTGTTGCAGACGTAAACATCTTAACTATTTGATAGATTGTCATGAAATGTTGTACAAACATTGAAGGTTCCCTTGGCATTAATTGTAATAACTATGGAGACCACCTGACTTTTTAACAAATGACACCATCAGGTGAAGATTTGTATTTGTCCTAACTAAATACCTGCAAATCTAATGATATTCCCTTTAGCCTCAGTTGTAGGCTACTTAGTGTTTATTGCTATTGAACAAATGTTAACATGCTAATATGCTAAACTACATTGGTGAACATGGTAAATATTACACCTGCTGAACATCAGCATGTTAGCATGCTGGCATTAGCCTAGAGCACCGCTGTGTCTTAGTACCGCCTCACAGAGCTGCTTATGCGGCTGTAGACTTTTAGTCTTGTTTAATTATCTATTAAGCCAATATGAATGTTTAATTGGAACTTTATTGACTGCTAATGAGGTAAAATTGAGAATTAATCAGTCAATAATGTGATGCCCATTGTTTGTTAGTGCCTTCTACAATTGTTTTATAACGGAACAATACACATGAAGTGAAAACTGGTAGCTTTTCTGTGGGTCAGTATAAACTGCGAACATCCCCAGACTCTTATGACCTGTTGAATACTATCCAACAGTAACTGTTGACTCAAAATCACAACAAGCAGATCTAAATTGCAACGATTATGATAAATGTCCTATCTGAGTAGGTTTTTCCCTTCACTGTGGGATTCATGACAAGATGGATTAGACCACTACCTGGTTCCTGATGTCCACTGTGAAGAAAAGCAGCTCCAAAAGCCCTTAAAACCATTATCTGAAGAATGTTGCTGCATTAGAAAACCAGCTGTCCAAAAGTCAAAATGTCTAGTGAGTATTTATGAGTGTTATCCAGATAGGAAATTTTAGAAGCACAACTGTGGCAGCTGTGTCATTTTGATGTCACGGGCTGAAGTCTGCATACATTTTCTTACATAGAATCCACAGGTATTGGTTTCATCCGGCATCAGTGGAACCTGAATAGACACATGACAGCCTCATTGGGGATGGACTGAGTGGTGTGTTGGCTGAGACATCCAGAGGAAGAGGAAGGGCAGAACAATAAGTACAGTGTAGCCTGGGATGACAGGCTGTATCCAGATGCACTGTAACTCACATCATGAAAAATTACGATATATTCTACAATATATTGGCTTGTTATTCCAAGTAGCCTACATGCTACATTTCATTTATACCATGGCCATGAAAACTACTTGGGTCTGATTGGCTGGTAGGTTAAAATCATATAATAAGACCTGTTTAAAGATCTTTCTTATCAACAGTTTGAGCACAATTTTTAATTTGTGCTTCAAGTATATTAAACTGCAACCATGGTGGGGTACTTGATGTGGGAGGAACTGCTGAGATTTTCTTGATGTAAAAGATCATCAGTGTTAATCAAGATACAAATACTGGAGTCTTCTAGATGATTTAAATAGATTTATGTTATGACCAAATAAATGAATAGATGTCCCTTACAGAAATGCTCCTTAGTAAATAAAATATGAATAGTAAACATATTGAACTACATGATCCCTTCTAAAATGTATAATGCTGGATACAAATTGTCGGTGACACTGAATTCAGAAATCCTCTCTGACTTTTCGTTTCTTGCAGTCCCTGTTGAAATCTAATGGAGTGTCATAGAGGGTGCTGTCAGCACTTGGCAGGTCTCTTGTGGATGGGCCCTGAAGCCCCTGGCCCTTCAGATCTCACATACAGTTGATCCATCTCTCTCTCTCTTCCCCTCTGTCTGTCTCTTATTCACCTCTTGCTCACACTAGGTCTCTTGCTTGCAGAGTCTGTAGATTCTCCAGAAACCTTGATGTCCTCTCAGGCTCATCACTATGCATTCCTCTAGAGGTCTCTGTCACCCAGCTGAGGGAGAGGTCAAATGGGGGTGCATATATGTGTCTTCTTGCACTCTAAACTTTATGAGGACAAAATGTCTTCACATGGATAGGAAGATGATAAAAACCCATGTCACTGCTTCTCAGCAGTGCTCCAGGATCAGTCACAGTCAGCATCAAGTAATGATTAAAGATATTCTATAGGTGAGGTTTCCATCAAATATATAATTTTAGGGTTAGCTCATGTTCTACTATTGCACAATTACATTACATTACTGTACAAAACGCAGGGTGCAGACAATGTATGCCCAAATATACATATTTACATATGCATATATATTAAATAAGAGACCTCAAAATGAATGAAGAAATTTGTCGAGGCAGATTCAAGATGCATTTAAAAAACATTTTAGATCATTGTTCATTGGTAATTGTTTACAATATTATGCTTTTTCATAGTTTCGGTTCTTGACCAGCAATACTTTTCTAATTCTATTTTCAATTTGATGAGAATGAAGAACATGTTGGGACTGAATATACTTACTGACTACATACACGTGTATATTTTTAACAAATAGATATACCGTATGTGATATTGTCATAATGTGGGGCAGGTTTTTATTCTTACTTAATTAAATTTGACATTTACAAGAGACATCGAAGTTAAAAGGATTAAAATTGACTGTAGGTTTATGTGACAGAACGATTAAAAACAATAGGACACTCACTCATGAACACAACTCTTCATCTCCTTTAATATTAGCATCCTCTTTTCTTTTCCACACCACACCATCGCCAGATTAAAAGTTTCAAACCCTCAAACAGTCCTCACCAGCGCCTGCCACTTATTATATTTCCCAGAACTGCTCTGTTCACCAATCTCAGTGGAGCTGGTAATAGCTCTTCTGTCATCTGGTGGAATCCCTCCCTTTTCCAGTGCCTTGCCTCCAGACTGAATAGCAATTTAAATGCCGTTCACTTCACATTTATTTGAAATCTCATTAACTGGATATAAAGACCCAAAGAAATGTGTTGTAAATAGAATATCTTGGCCACTTGGATAAGGGATAGGGAAAATTTATTCATGATTAGTCTTTTTTTTCCCACTTCCATACCCAGCGCCTGTAAAGTGTCAGCAGTCATTTTCAGTTTGAAGCCCAGTATCTCCTCTAAATACACTCCATTTAAACAGACACAAGAGGCTGTTCACAGACAGGAAAATGGAATGCTTTATGAAAAGGGAAAGTGAATGACATTGCTTCTCAACTGACATCCACTTTGACAAGCATGGCAGAGAAATAGTTTAGGTATAATTTGTCATACACTGGGAAAATTAAAGGGGTACTATATAAAAATTGACAAATATGTATTAATCTGGCATACATTGACTTCTATTTATAAAGCTGCATCGGACAATGACAACTTCAAATGGCAAATATTTGTTTTCTCATTCTTCTAGGCTGAAAAATCTGAAATCAAGTCAGGTGACATAAATCGCTTTCAGTATAGTGTTTGTTTGCTTCCTTTTAATAGATTAAATTGTAATGTCTTTGCTCTGATTTATATAAGCTTTTGTGTTTGTTTCATGAATGGAATTGCTTATAATATCTCGACTGGGACAACGGGAGAAGCTACATTATTTATTTGTCGCAGCTCCACATGTTGGTTTATAGGCTAAAATGTTGGGTATATTCTTATATATTTTAGTGTAAAGTGAAGAGCAACCTATAATACTTTTGACCATGTAAATTTGAGGTATTTATATATGCATAATACATAATTGCATAAATAGTTTGACATATATTGTACATAGGATACTACTGTTAGTAATAATAGTTTGTCAACCAGGACAAAAAAACATTACATACAGTATATACTAGTATTCCTGCTGTGTTTACAAATCTTACTAATGTTAACAAACAGCAACATTAATAAGTCTGTAATTGTTTAGTTGAAATCAGTCAGTCAGTTTAAGAATGACAGTGGGTTACAATACTGTGGTTTGAATTTTGATGATGGGGTTAGGGCATTCAAAAAACTAATTGTGAAGAATAACTGTTAAAACTATAATAATCAACTTACTGTGGAAGAAATGTCTGTTTCTGTGTCTGGGAAAATAATCAAAAGGGCTTTAGTCCCAGTCTGTCTCTCATCTCATTGTTTCACCATACTGTATGTATCCTGTGCTCCCTGGAGCCTTGTTGCCCTAACGAGGAGCAGCGATAAATAAATAATTGGCAGAATTTGGGAAGATTATGCTTCTGAACTGACATGTTTCACACAGAGACTGTCCTCACAACTGTAAATCATCCCAAGCACTGCACTGTCTCATTGTGTGTGTGTATGTGTGTGTGTGTGTGTGTGTTTGTGCTGTCATCACTGAGCTGCAATGCACATGATTTGGCCTTTCAAATGTAGACATTCAACGCACACACATTTCCTACGACACTTGCCAAGGGCTGTCAGATAGAGGGCAAAGGAATGTGTGGGCCTAATGAGAGTCTGGTCAGGAGTCAGGAGCTTTATGAAGTCCCCGAGGTGAGTCCTGGACTGGGGCAAAACCACTGTAATCTATAACCCGGTGACACTTATGATTGTTGGCCGTTCAGCTCTCTCGCTGGAGTTGCAGTACATATTTCATCAGAGGAAGGAAGAAAAGAAACACTGAGGAGATTATAATCGTATTAATCAATTTCAGTTTAGAGTGCTTCATGGTTTGTCTGCTGTTGCCAATTAATCCCTTTTAATTTGAGGCAAGTTTTAGTTTTCTCTCATTATCTTTCACTGACCAGTGGAAAAGCTTCACTGCATCCCTTCAGGTACAGTGTATAAAGTCAGAGTGATGTCATGGAGAACTGGGATGATATCAGTAAGACAGAGAAAATATGAGATAGATGGATGAAGAGACAGATGGAGGATAAGTGCCAAAACAAATAATGTTTGTCTCTATACTGTATAAATGCACACACACTGCTTGTGTGCACATGTACACACATGTACTGTACATTCAGAAAATGCAGCGCTTTTCAAGAGTAATTGGACTAGAGAGTGGTGTTTATATGTTGAACCACAATGACCTTCTAATATATTTATATATATGGTGTCTAACTCTACAGACTCTAATGGACCAAATATTTTACCATAAACTATGGAAACCTAATGGTCAATGGGCTAGAGACAAACACATTGCATATTACTGTATAGTTCAATGTTTTATTATGTTGCAATGCAAAATGATATGAGTCCCATTTTTTAAATAATATTTTAAAAAAGCTGTTCTTTTGTAATTTTATCCAGCAAAGTGGTTCCTGCTGAAGATTTGAAAGCTAGACAATACATCCTGTCTGTGAAGGGGACTGATAGTATGAGCAGATAAAACAAAAATTACTAAAAACACAGATGTTTTCTTTGCCCAGTTCAACAGAGGAACATGACTCTGAATGAAGCTACGGTGACGCTTTGTGACATTTATTGTTGTTCACTTCAAAATGAAATCCCACATGTTACTTCATGTTATAAAAGAATGCTGTTTTGAATTTTCACTTAAGAAAGCTAATAGAGATACTTTTTGATAATTGACAGTCTTTTCATTGGTATTGAGTAATAAAACGTATTGGATAAAAAGGCAGAATTCCTAAAGATGTACTCTGAGTAAAACATCAAAAGTTGACAAATCAAAGGTACTTTGGCCTAAGTGCCACTCAACAGTTCTATTCTAAAAACAATCTAAGCCTTGTGTTACATTTGCACAAAAAAAGGTCAGTTGTTTTGGTAACATCTAGACTACATACACATATATGCACACAGTTTACAATATATCTTCATGTCCATACAGCCCTTCAGTCTGACTTGTAGACTACACACAACTTTCCACTTTTGATTATGATAGCAGAAATTGTGCTGAATGCACTTACCGCTTCTGCACTGGCCCGCACAACTGTTTCCCCACACAGTTATCCAATAAAGTAAATAACATTATGAAGCTTAGGAGGCCATCTAATCAATTTCTGCAGAGTTTGATGACAAGGTAGAGTAGAGCATGGAGTCAGGATCATATTACTTGTTACACAGACTGGACTGGACCGAGACAACATCAGCTCAATTGGTCTAAATAGCTTGTGTGCTATATCACAAGGTCAAAAAAATTTCCTGCAAAGAAGAACCCCCCCCCCCCCATCAAACAAACAGAAAGAAAAATATATATATGGGGTGGTGACGGTATTGCATACAAAAGACAAAAGTACCATCAAACAATTTCAAAACATAAGTCAGGATTGATGGTACAGCTGTACAACATTGTGACCATTTTTGTGTGTGAATGGTGTGTGTCACATGCCTAAGTGTGTGTGAGCGTGTTTGCCCTCTAATTACAGAGAGGTTTAAACGTCAGGGAGGCTCACAGTTCCCTCCAAGCCCAGAGAGCTGTACAACAAGGCAACGTCCTTAGAGACATGTTTTATTCACCCACGTCTCAGTTAATTTTCACCTCTCCTCTGTCCTGATGTGTGTGTCAGCTGTGCCCTGGATGGCCCTTGTACTGTTCACCTTTTATTGTTGAGCACTTTAATCAAAACTGAACACTGGATAACAGAAAACGATGCTATTGAGGATGAGGTACTAAAAGGGCACTGAATACAGGTACTGTTTGCCCTGTGTAAGACCATTAACAACTGAAATATTCAAAACTGGAGTGCAAAGCCAGAGGACAACTGTTACTTACTTTGTAGAATAGTTATAGGCAGGAAAGCACAATAACAGGGACTGCATTTGAGGCATTATAATCCTTGGATATCAGCTCCCTCTACTGGCCACTCCCCACTTTCCTGAGGGTCTAACATTAAACAGATTAATAGTTTAATCAATACAATTGCACTTTCATGCAATTAAGAAGTTACACGCATTGAAAAATACATCCGAAATTACACTATTCATCTGAGACAATGTAGGTTTTGAAGGATTTGATTCTCAATCAAGGGAATTACCTACATATCATTCCAACCTATTGCATACTGTTGTTGGATGTTACAATGATGCAAAGATGTGACAACAGATTTCTTTTATTTTCATATTTTCAGAATCTCAGAGGATCATCTGAAAAATCTAATATCTTGCATTTAATTTGCAGCAAAGAAGCACAGCACAATGCAGCCTGAGTATTCCCTCCGTTCATTGGATCTGATTGACAGGATGATTGCAGGTTCTATTCACAGCTGCAGCTGTGGCAGCTTGCATCGTTGCCACTGAAAGTGTTCCCACATCTTCTCATGCCGTGTTTTACATCTGTCAATATCACAACATCATTTGGCAGAGAGGAAAGATTCTGATGAAAACAGCTTGTTTGAAGCTGAGCCAAGGGGAGAGCCTAAGTGTGTTGAGTATCTGTAAAGCAGGTGAAAATAAACAAAGATCAATCTGAGTATAAAATAATAACTGCAAAATTTTACATTTCAAAATGTAAATGATAATCTATGATTAGGGTTATTCTTGTGATACTGATACAAGGCCAGTGTCACAGTGTGCATATATTGTACAGTAATAGGATTCAGTTTTCTTCTCCTTCCATCACTGCATAAAACAGAACAGTGGCCATAACAACAATAATGTGTGACAGTGAGCTGACACACACTTGAAATGCTACCCTTTGTTTTACACCAGTTTCACATGTGCTGAACATTAAACCTAGTGTTTATTCATCCACCCACCTGTCAAAAAAAAGATGAAAACATATTTTAAGTCAATGTAGCAGCTACACACATATGTGTCTATTACCATTCACTCTCTCTGCATGGGATCTACACAGATGGCTCACACACTGATATCATGCCGACCTTCCCAGAGCTCTTATTACTGAGGCTCATATATCACTCTGACAGTATATTTAAGTTTGAGCATTTATCCCTTGATAGATAATAAATAACAGTCAACTTTTGTCATTAGCCAGTTTACAATACTGGGGCAATAATAGTTTACCTTTACATCTCAAGCAGGCTGCTAGTGAGAGCTTCCTGAAATGAATAACACACTGTCAGAGTTGCAAGAAGTGTAAAAGTTACAAGGACTTACGTAAAGTCAATGCCTTTCTGCTTTTTCAACATTCCTGTGGCCATAATCTAGGCTTTATACTGTCTTTTCACTAAATCTCCTAGACAATAACTTTGATGAACATTACTTTCTAAAAAACTCAGCAGAATACAAATATATGGAAGTTGGAGTTATACGTTAAAAGTCTTATTATATAATAACCAGGTTGCACTAAAACATCCACCTGCAAATTATATATAATACAGTTTAATATACAGATAGCCTGTACATAGCAGCCATCACTGTCAAATGCAAATCTACGCAGGCTATAAAGATATGTATACATGCATATACTGTACAGAACCACCTTCTATATGTGTATAAAGTAACTTATCACATTAATCATTCACTAACACTCTAACATTATTTCCCTATTTGT
>JAVQJL010017651.1:0-16838 GCA_036024295.1 Nannoperca obscura | reverse complement strand
GCAGAGAGAATCACCGGTGCCAACCTGCCCTCCATCCAGGACTTATACATCTCCAGAGTCAGGAAACGGGCAGGAAGCATCACTGCAGCTCCATCACACCCTGGACACAGCCTGTTCCAGCTCCTTCCCTCTGGCAGACGCTACAGAACAGTGTTCACCAGAACCACCAGACACAAGAACAGTTTCTTCCCACAGGCCGTCACCACGATGAACAGCTGAGACCAGTCTCACAGTACCTGGATCATTCATGTGCTATAACCCTGGGACACAAATGTTCACTGCACTGTACAGTCCAACAAGTCAACAAGTTACAAGCTGTACATTTGTATATTCTGTATATTTGGTATCATACATGTCTCAATAACATTCTGTACATTAACCATAGTTTTATCATAGTTATATTTATTCCTTGCACTCTGCTCTTACTGCACTTTATTCTTGCACATTGTTTGTCTACTGCATGTGTGTATATTGAGAGTGAGATAAATACCGGAGTCAAATTCCAATAAAGCTGATTCTGATTCTGTCATGTGCGTCATGACGTCTGTAGCCGTAAAGCGTTGCTAGGCAACAGATTGCTACAGCTATTCCTAATAGCAAACAGGAGCTACACTTGTTGGGTAATAGTCAGCATCTTACGACTCCACACAGATATTTTAGATAGATCAGAACATATTATTATTATTCCTAACATTGTGTGACTCTCTGATTTTAGTAAAGTCGCTGCATTAAGTCACGTAACTTCATGAACAAGAATTAAACAGTAATGACTGTAAAAACAAAGTTGAACCTCTTTGAAAACATCTGACTAAAACACATCTTACCTGCAGTTGTACACATATTTATTTTCAATATTACCAGAGGTAGATTTCAGGCCTTTTTCTTAAGTAGTCTATACTAATACCACACGGTAAAATACTCTATTACAAGTAAAAGTCCTGAATTGAGAATGTTACTTTACAGACAGGTGTAGGGTCAAGTCTCCTCTGTAGGAGGTGCTATTTTCTGCTCATAGATCGTCTGTTTTTTGAGAGAGGAGTCCCTTTCTGGTCTCGGGTATTTTCCACAACTGCTCTACGCGATGAATAATCACAGTACCTGGAAACGGGACATAGTGAGAGCTCTTTTCTTTTTAACATCCCGTTTAACGCTTAGGGAGAATGATGTTGGCAGATGATGGGGAGCGAGGCAGCGGCTCTGATAGACAAGAAGTGACGAGAAGGGAAAGTGAACGAGTCTTGGTAATGGCACTTTGTATTCTTAGCTAGCTGTTAGCCTCATTTAAATAACATGTCGACAGTTCGTTGCTTTTGACGGTTAGCTAACGTTAAGCTAGATAACAGGTGCTACACTAGCTAGCTGCTGGTAATGTAAGCTAATCAGTGTGTGTTGTGACAAGGTGTCGGGATGCGATTTGCGACGTAGGTTTTGCACCTTATTTAAACGTTAAACCAAACGTAATGTACAATGAATTATCCGTAAATAGCTAGCTTTACATTTAATTAACAGCTTATGTTTGCATGGCTTCACATTCAGCTGTTCGTGTCATGGCATGCCACCTGTCTGTCCAGGAATAAGAGACCGGAGAAAATGGCAGGACGTCAGTGATGGGTTTTCTTTCGCGGATTATCCGCAAAAGCCAAAGATTTTAATTCATCTGTTGTGTGAAAATAGCTGTTAGGGACGTTGATGTTGGGACCGGTCCTGGTGTGTTTATGGTGAAGGTTTAATACAGGCACTAATCCATGATCCTGAAGCGGCTGCTGCAGCCGTGGGACTCGGTTTGAACTGTTGAGCTAAGCAGCACAAAGCTGCGGATAATGTTCCCTGTATCAGTTTACTGACTGCGGTCACTTTTTCCACTCAGCAGGATCAGCGTCCGAAGGGAGTCTGCATATATCTCATTTAGATACAAACATGTGACAAAATGATTTTTAAGAGAGACAAAAAGAGGACACGTGAACGGATGAGATTGTGAAATAGACTTACAACGTTCAGATGTTTTTATGTTACACTTTGCGGAACAATCGCGTGTACAGGTTCCTCTAGTTTTAACACCACATGTCTGAACTGAACCACAACCACTAGCCTCACCTATAAACCAGGAAATTATCAATTTGTAACCAATTTCTACTAAAATGCTTGCATTGTTTGGGAGTTTAACCTTTGTCTGACATGAAACTGGCACCTATAAATTCTAGTATTGTCTCTGATGCGTGGGGTTTAACACTTTGAATTATTATAATAGTTAAGTTTGTATAGCAACGATAAAATCTGTCTAAAGAGAAGCAGTTAAGAAAAACATTTTTTAACTTCCCTGAGATCTTCTGAGCTGAACCATAGGCCTTTTTCTTAGTTTGGAGAGCGCTACACTGAAAACAATCTAAATGAATTTGACCAACAGTCACCGACATAGTTATAGGAACAGCAAAGTGGTGCGTGTCTGAGGACCTCAGGCTGCATGCAAGTTGCCAGGGGAGAGTAGATCTGAAATGTAGTCTGGCGCCAGAATATTAATTGCCTTGTAAAAGTAATCAATAAGAGCATCAAACCAAACCCATAACAAATAGGCAACCAAGGTCCAGATGCTAAAAATAGAGCAATATTACAAACAATCCCTTTGTCATTCTCAGTGTCGGTCTGTGGAGGTGTTTTATGTAATATGACGTCAACTCAGGTGGTGGTGAAGTTCTGTTTACACTCGTTCTGCATGCATGTCAAGGGGATGCCAGTCTCATCATAGTACAACGCTCTGACAGAATAGCCAAAAGACAAAGCTGCACCACGCATTACACCACCTACCCTACTTTCATTGCTGGCCTAATCCAGGCTAAATCTCCCAACAGTGCTGACAACAGCTAAATTCATTCTGACAGTGGTGTCTCACCAACAGTTCACTAGTCAATCGTGTGCTGAGCAATTATCATCATCATCATCATCATCATCATCATCATCATCATCATCATCAGCAGCACACTGAAACATCTTCTCTGACTCCCAGGAAACTGCTGTTCATGAGGACTTTCTTCCTGTTATCACTTTCCTCTTCGCAGGTGCATGAGGCCTTCAGGTCCTGCTAGGAGAATCCATGGAGCCCGACATCATGCCCTTACACTCCTCCTCCCCCCCTCCACTGGATGATGATGGGGATGGGGAGGCGGGGTCAGAGGAGGACGAATTTGGGGACTTTGATGGAGTCTCTGTCGGGGTGTCCTGCTCGCCTCTGGGCTTCGCTGATTCTTCTGAATCACCACCGAGCCTCAGATATGCGTCTCTCACCGTAAAGCCAGCCTCCCATCAACTCAACAGCAGCTTTAATCTCCCAGCTGAGCAAGTCCAACCCACCTCCACCATGAGCTCTGGGTCCAGCAGGGGCCAGATACACGTGCAAGGGCAGGATTGTAATGCTGAACCACACGTGCACCTCACAAATGGGTACTCTGACAGAGACCACGACTCTGGAACATTCACAGCCTCAGAGGTGGGTGCATGCTCTCCCAGGGAAGAAACAGGGTTTGCTGATTTCACTGTGTTTACAGAACAGACAGCACATCCCTGGTGCTGTGGCTTCACTCCCACGGGCAGCACAGCGCAGTGGGGTGGGGAAGGGAGGAAGTGTCCCAACAGCTTCGGTGACCAAACATGTGATCCAGGACAGGACGTTGTTCTGGACTCTGAGCCCACATCTCATTGTGCACATAAGGCAAAAGAAAATGTTTGCATTAAGGTCGAGCACTGTGTGAAGAGAGACGCAGCATCTCAGGACCACCATCAGCCTCAGGAAGCTGCAGCAGCTTTGGATTCTCCACCTGTAGAGCCTGGAGGGGAGGAGTTAGGCGAGCCTGGGGACAGTCCGGGGGAAAAGAGGCATAGTTTTACTTCTTTACAAACCACGGAGGGGCAGGAGGATGGAGAGTCAGAGGAAGACAGAGAAAAGAGCATTTCTTCTGCCCCCCAAACATTCAGTGTGTACGAGTCTGCGTCAGAGGACCTGACGTCCTTCTGTGATGATTTGTCCTTTGAGTGTCCTTCTGCGGACTTAGAACCAAATGTTTCATCTCTTGATCAGACTGACTGGGACCAGACTGATGATGATGATGACGATGAAGAACTGGGAAACTGCAGGCATTCTAACTCTTTTGTCGACAACAGCATGGCAAATCTCAGACAGTCTAAAGCAGAGAAGGGCTTTCATCACTGCGACCAATCTGCGACTCAGGAAACTTCGGCTACCTCCAACCAGTCACAAAGTGGAACTCCCACAGAATACACATTTGCAGACTTCCAAGACTGTAATCTTGAGCATCCCAGGGACCAAACGGCTGAGGCAGGCGTGCAGAGTCTAGGGAACCTCCCGCCGAGTGACAGCTTTGCAGATTTCTGCTCGGCGCCCACACAGGAGGATGGAGAGGGGCCGTGGGTGGAGTTCAAGGACCAGAGAGCTCCGGAGGAGGGAAAAGGTTGCACACAGTTCACAGAGCAAGTCAGTAGCCTGCAGACTGATGGGGGCACCGAGGAGGAGCAGGACGGGGCAGGGCACTCTGGAGTTTCCAGGAGGAACAGCTGTCAGGTGAGAATACTGAATTCTTATTGGCCAGAAGAATATTTTTCAGGGTTTGTCATGGATGTATTCCTTTTTTGGTCATTATTTTGTTTCCTTGTTTGTCACATGCCAGATAGACCATCACTTGACAGGCAAGAAAAGGACAAGAGAAAAAGTCAATCAGAAGTTAATCACATACACTTTAGAAATGAACCCCTCTCCCTTTTTCTCCGGGCTAGGTGTCACTTTCCTGCCGTGTCGCGCAGCTTCTCCTGGCCAGTTTTCCAGAGGTAGTGGTCCCAGCTGTGGGGGGTGAGGGGGAGGAGGTGCTCAGCCTCAGTGCTCTGCTTCACGCCCAACACCTCCCTGAGGGTGAGGAGGAGGAGATACCAGAGCTCTGTCCCCGACGTCAGTGGTAAGGATAATAGTGGATATGTTAACAGTCTGTGTTACAACTATGATATATCCGGCTCATCAAATCTTTTACTTTTGCTGCGGGTACATTTCTGATATCTAGTGGGAGCAGTTTGGCTCATGTCTGAGTCTCTGAGGGAAAATTGCACCCCCTTCTCAAAATTCATTAGTTATTCGTTTGTCATTTCTCTGTTTGTCAGGATTCAGCAGGGGGTGTGGCGGCCGCACCAGGACCTCCACACTGCAGTCGGCCTCCAGTTTCAGTGGGGAGGTTCCCATACAAACAGGACTCTGCTCAGGTGCCTTGGTATGGACACAAGGAACATTGTGAGTTTGGCAAAACATAATTCCTACTTTTATTAATGATCCAAACTGCATGTTCACCAGTAACTAGTAAGTAAACAAGGTACAGCATTAAGTCTTAAAGGGCAGAGAGTGCATGACATGTTTAATTATTTTACACACGGTAACACTTCTGTTTGTTGGTTGCTTGTAACATTGTGCTCATTATTCTGCACTGTTGCTTTTGATCAAATCTGTTTTCGTTTTGTGTGTCTTCACCTTTTGAAAGGTGTTCATCGGCATGAAGAAGCAGCCAGTGGCCGTGCCTGCTTTTGCATCCAGCCTGGTGAGTCAAATGTCGGACATGTGAACTAAACGTGGAAGAAGGATCATTGTAATGACGTAACATGAGCGGTTTCAGTGGTCACACAATTTCTTTTGTGGCTGTTGCCATTGACAGTCTGTGCTTTCACTCACCAGGGAATGCTAGAGCCCACCAAAGACTCTGTGCCAGCTGTCTGGTCTCCAGGACACACGGCGGTCACAGCACAGGCACCTCCAGGGCCCCGGGACATCCTGGACCCCTCAGCAGATTCAGTACAGGTAAACTGGTCCTTTTGATTACAGCTGCATCCAATACAAGAGACTAGAGGATAACACGTGCAGCTACTGTGTGGGGAAACGGCCACCATGTTTTTTACTGATCACACCATATAGCTTGCTCTGCTGTTGCATTGTGATAGGTGACAGTTGTCTCTCTCTGTGTAGGAGGTGCTCCCTTTAAGCCAGCTTGACTGGAGCAGCCGTGGCCTTAGCAGCTCTCAGGATGGTACGTCCCCTCGCCGAGCCCCTCACTTCTGGGGCTGGAGGTAGACTCCAGTATCAGCCATCCCCTGCATGGCTTCTTCTAATGAGCCAAAACCTTTGAGAGTTTACTCTGGACTTCTCCTTACTTCCTCCAGGGCATGTTCTGCCTCTTTTTATTTACTCTGTGTTTCTTCTGTGTTTACTATCCATTGAGCAGTGGTGGGCGACCACAACATTTCTGTGAAATAAGACATTGTGCTTTTAAATGAATTTCCTCTCACGAATAACTCGGATAGACCCAGTGTTAAGAAATCATGTTGTTGTCCTTATAATTTGTTCAAACAAGAAAACTTTCAGAGATTAAACATCCAACAGACCAAAAACTGGGAAAGTAAAACCGAAAAATCACCCATCAGTCATTGTTTCAGAACAATCACCGGGGAAACACTGTTCTCACTTCCCTTTTCTCCCTCCTTCAGCTACTCTAGTCATCTTTACCTGCTGCCACTTTTCACACAGAATTTATCTGAGTATTTATCAGTCCCAGTTGTTAAGGGGAAACACTGTGGCGTCCACCTGGAAGCGGTAACGCCTGATATGGGTCAAGGCTGCTGAAAACAAGACGTGCACACTGTTGTTGTGCTGCTGATTCTGACGTTAAAACTACAACAGAAAAACATCTGAGGGCCGTGCTAAATTAATGTCACTTTTGCAGAGCACTGAACAAACATCAGTCAACTCATGGAGCATGGTCATAACACGTGCCATGTTCATTGTATTTATTGGTGGCCACTGTAGAGGTTGAACTATTAAGCTGTTAATACGGTGGTTTGCCTTTTGCCCAGTGCATGACCACATTACGCACTTAAAAATATATCTGACAGCAGCATCCCGTCTTTGACTTGACTGTGTTCATATTTGCTTTTAAATGGTTTCACAGTACCCTCAGCAAGAGCAACCAAAAAAGACATGAAAAGAAAGCTACACAAATACTCAGTCATTCTTTGCTCAGGAACAACATTACTACTAAAACTTGTTTGATTTCATAAGATCATTATAAAATGATATTTGACACACTCCTCCATTTCTAGTAATTTCACTCATTGTTAACAATATGTTCTGGGATTCAAGTTTTACGATCTTATATATAATAAATATAATCTTATATGGATCATGTCAGATTATTTAATGACAGATGGTCAAGCAGTCTACCTGGTTCTAACCAATGCTATTTAAAAAAAAATCCAACAAAACACCAGAAAGAACAGAGAGTCTTAGAGCTGATAGTAAAATCTGAAAGGTTAAGTGGTTCCACATTTGGTTGGTTTGGTTTTTAGCTCTGGTTTATGGCCTGCAAGCTGACACGTTGTTTGTCACTTGATGAAGATGAACAGCTGATAAACCTTCCAGGTCGTTTCCTAGAAGACAAGAGTAAGAACACAAACACGGTGCCAGAGCTACTACAGAAAGCTGTCACTATTATATAGTACGTGCTAAACAGAATAGATGCGAATGTAAGGTGATTAACAGTGCAGGTAGGGAAACTGTTGCACTACTTTATGATTTAAAAAAACCCAGACAGTTCAAGAATAATGATACTTTGTATAATATACACAAAATACAATTCAAGATAAATGTATAAACAAATGGTATGCAAATTGTGCATAAGGCTAACATAGCCAGCAGCTGACAGTCAGGTCAATAGTACAGTATGCACAGCAGAGGGCAGTGTGTTCTGTGCTAACAGGGTCCAAACACATGTACTGTATTTACTGTTGGAACAAATAGAAAGAATTGAAGTCATTTAAAGTGAAACAGTGCAATCAGCTACTAGTACAAAAAGATATGCACTTAATATATTAAAAAATATTGGTTTGTGGTCTTATATTGGTTTGTTATATTTATTTCTTAATTTCATAATTTCTTTCATGCGTTCTATAAAGTCTGTCTGTTTGGGGATTTGATTTGTTCTGTGATGAGGACAACATGTTTGTCATAATAGAAATAAATTGTATATCTTAGACATGCTTTCATGATTCAAACAGGAGACAAGTTGAGTAAATTGGTGACGGAGCCAAACGTACAGCTGCAGTCGTGATTACTGCTGTCACTTTATGCTGCTCTTATAGGATTTTCTTCTTCTTCTTTTACTCCCTGTGCGCTGACACACATTTACTGTGAGCATGCTGAATTGGATGTAAGTGTGTTTATTTCCAAAAACCTGAATAACCACACCTGAAATCCACCTGTCAGTATTTTATTACCAATCAAAAGTGTTTTGCAGCATTTCTGTGACTGCAGTCAGTCTTTCGTGAGTTGTGCCTTTATGCCAGCAATTATTTTCTAAAAAGCACTTTTTCTTTTTCTCTCAAATGGTGAAATTCTCTTTATAGTTTTTGACGAAAACCTGTTTTGTTTTTTTTCTTCAGATGTACTGCTCAAATCCAGATTTAATGCACTGCAATAAGGACATGTGGGAAATCCTTGTAAATACTGAAATAAATCAATGGATCCTTTCTGCTTGGTTTCGCCTCTCTTGCCTCAGCTTTTCTCTCTCATTGGAAGCTGTATCACTTTTCTCTGAGTATTAAAACAACTGTACTACACACTTTTTGGATATGAAAGTTTTTAGGTTCCCCAGACATTGCCAAGTCCACCCTTTTGTTTAAAGGTGTAGCTTGGGACAGCAAACATTTATTACGAGCGGAAACTACTAGATCATTCAAAATGTTAAGTAATGGTTAATAGAATATCACATATCTATAACATCTTTAAAGATTAAAGGGTTTTTTAGTCAGCCTTGACTTTCTGTTACAAGCTGAGAAATTCTTATTTGACTTTAACAACAAGAAAATCAAACTCGATTCTCTGATTTTCAAGTCAAGGTGGAAGTGATACATCAGCCGACAAGCTACAGCAACATACTGAGGCTGTTCGGTTCCATGTGAGGATTGTTTCAGTGACCCCCTGCTGGGTGGTGGGTTGGATATTTCATGGGTAAGAAGTTGTATAACAACATCTTTGTTTGCCGTGTCTGTCACTCTCTCCCTCGTCTTACTATCTCAGTAAAAGGAGAAAACATCAGTCACAAGTAGATGCTCATTCTCCTTTTATGAATAAGAAATCAAGCCTCCCCCCCCCGTCCCTCTTCACCACACATCAGTCCTCAGCCACTGTCTCCCCTTGTTAGCACAGGCTGCTCTTCTCTCAACCTGGATTATTTTGGTCGTGAGGAGGAAAGCAGATCCTACAGCAGCAGCAGCCGTAGCAACAGTCCTCCTCCAGGTCAGCACATGCAACTGCAGAAATGTGGACTTTATTGTAATTTATGAGGTTTGTGTTATAAGAAACAGCCACAGAGTAATCTAAATGTAGACTATGCTGTGGATGTGTCATTGAATGCTTTGTCCATGTTATGACGTGTCTGTTTTACACACTCGCGTGCAAAGGAGTCGACCGTGAGCTGTACGAGTTGACCGTCAGCAAACTGGAAATGGGATCTAACAGAAGCCACGTGGAGGACACTTTGAATCGCCTGATGTCCACAGCAGAGAAAACCAGCACTTCAGTCAGGTCAGCTCAGTCGTTCCATCTGTGTACTTATACATATACACAGGCTTCTCTTACTGTATTAGTTATACAACATCTTCTTGTCTTCTATCTTTATCTTTAAACACTTTGTTTGTGTGTGTTTTTTATCAGGAAACCTCAGCAGGATGAAGAGCTGAGTGCAGAGGCTGGCAGGATGATCTCTGGACTTCCTAACCTGTCTTTCATGCAGTCCAAGGTCCTCATGTTCCCAAGCATCCTCGTACCCAAAGAATGCTGTTCCCCCAAATAATAGTGATTATACTAAATGCTTAATCTACCACCTATTTGCAGTTAATGCAAGATTCAAATACACCATAGGGGTGAAGGGCTATAAGGAAACGAGCAAACTGAGTTTGCTCAAAAACTGACTTGATCTTCCTGCTTCGGTCCAAATACTCCACCTGCTGGCTATCTTCATTTTTAAACCTTAAAAATGAAATTCTTTGTCGACAGACAGGCAGAATACCCTCAAATATATCAGCTTGTGCATTCATTTCAATGTACAGTATTCTCTAATGTACAAAGAAGCAGGTCTGCAGTGTTCATATTGTTTGTATTCCCTTTCTTATAGTAATACAGTGCTGTGGTTTATTTTGGTTTAAACTGATGCACACATTTATTCACTCAAGAGTACTGTTACAGCAAACGCACCAACTTAAATTATGTTTCATAATGTATTTATTTATTTTCACTATAAAGCATGTCAACTCATTTGTTATGTAAAATGATTATAGATGAATGTTATATATTTAATATACTTAGTGCTCTAGATGCTAAGAGGGAAAGTGGCTTTCACGCAGATGCTTGAAATATGAAAAACAATTTTTCTTCTATGGACATTTTAAATCTTATGGTTGTCAGACAGGCAGTATAGCTGGTTATTTGGCTTTTGATTACAGTTTTAACCAGCTTTTTTTCTGCATTAGACAGTGGAAAATAAAAAATGAAACTGCTTCAGGATGTCTCGACTCGATCATTTCAGCAACAACACACATCTGTCTACACTTTACACTCTTCATACATTTATTAATTCAGCGAACAATCACTGTACACTTGGGGTTTTAATATTTAAACCATTAACCACCTGCAGAAATCTAATTCACCTATAGTGTCCTGTTTAAAATCTGTGAGGGAATTACAAATGATTTTTGTCTGCATGTTGCATCTGGTTACAATGATCCCTCACGGCCTATTTTAATATTACAAATCTTTTTTATCATGCATAGACGGACCTATCTCCATATTCACTCGACATAGAAATGCTTTATATGAAACCATATAAGACTTTTGTGGGGGGGGGGGGTCAGTTTCCTACCAAGTTTATTAAGTTATTTGTCAGCATTGTAATGTAATGTAATGTAACGTAAAGATAATGCAATGATGTAAGGGGTCTGAAGCTGGTCGCATATCTCGGTGGGTGTGACTGTCATTTGAACGGCTCTGTCACACACACACACCGGATGAGCACCCTTCCCTTCCTCCTCTCGGCCGGGTTGGTGTGTCTTCCTTCCGGCTTGCCGAAGAAAGTTAAGGGAGGTTCAGCGGCAACTGGGCTTTTACATAATGGACAGCCAGGGAAGGAAAGTGGTGGTCTGTGACAATGGGACCGGGGTAAGTTTACCGCTTTGGTTTGACACGCTATCAAACCGCGGCTTGCACGGTACGGTGCCGTTATGGCGAACGATTTGCTGAAACAGGAAGTGGGGCTGTCAGCGTCCAAGCTAGCTAGCGTCAACTGGGTGGGTAGCTAGCTAGCTAGCCTGTTAGCAAGCTAATTTTCATTCATCCAGACCTGACTCGGAAACGGGACGTAGTGTGGATGTAAATGTCACGATAAAAGCCGAATGCACAGCTCTGGCTGTAGCTTTTACGTTAGGCTTAAACCCTAAAATCAAGACAGTCGATTAACTGCTCATTTGCTACTAACGGTTACTAAGCTAAGGCAGCTAGCTAGCCTGCTAGTTTACACCTAGCATTTAACATCTGGCTGTCTAGCAGCTGGGTCGGTCATTTCATTGGTTTGTTTTGCAAACGGTATGAAATTTGCAGAGTCATTATTTCTGCTGTATATTTTGTTTAATTATCAAGGACAGTAGCTAGATTTGTGTGCTGATACCGGCTGCTAGCTGTAACGTTAGCTAGGCCGTGTCAGGTTAATTGAGGAAGCACCTTTATGTTTTCCTGTACAGCAGCGAGCACCAACTTCCCCGATAGAAATGTCACATAACAAGCGATTAGGGTGGGTTTTAGGCCTCGGAAAGACCACACTGCATAATTTATTTCCACGTATGCATTCATCCATAATCAGGTTTGTTATTAGCTACATATCTTCACTGGATAGATTATAGCTTTTGACGGGTTGACAGGTACTTCAAGAAATTGTAGGTGTGTACTAAGAAGTATTACGAAATAATCCTGGGAGTGAGAGTGGGAAATAATCACTGGCCACCAGCCCAGTGTTGGTCATATCTGCACTATTAAGGAAACATTATTGTGGTACGTTTCTCACAACGGACCGGACTGGTTTAATAGTCTGCTGGGCTTTTGAATTCACGGAAGTTTCAAGTTGCTGTGGTTTATAGACACAATAAGCAGAGTTTCTACCCCATCCTGCACATAACAGACACTTTGCTGATGTGTGTTTATGTTTAGGACTCATTCATTGCACACAGCTAACACTGCCTCTTTTGGCTTGTGGGGACTTCCTTTCTAGAGCTTGTCAGCAGTCAAAGAGGATGTTGGCTCAGCATGTTACTGACTAATAAGGCTTTTTTTGAGGTGTGATTTTTTTTTTTTTTTTTCTAAAGAGCATTGTGCGAAGCCAGAAAAAGAAAACCTACCCTGTGTCAGGAGGAAGTGAGAAGAGTCTGAACCACAGCCACTTGTATGTCACCAACATATTTTCAGAGCCCTGATACATGCTGTTTCACATCCCTGTAGATTCTGACAATCGAACTTTGCTGTGTGCGTCTACGAGCACATGCAGTTGCAAAACTAGAGGAACGACAACTCTGTATAGTTTGGTTTACGGTTAAATTTCACAATCTTCCACTAAAATGTACCTTGGAAGGTGAACCGGTTCTGTAAGATGATTAATTGAGCAGCAGCCTGATTCCTATGTGGGGGAAGGGCAGCACTGAACCGTGTGCACTGATTCTTAAAGTTTACTTAAAATAGTTAAACACTGCTTGGTGGGTCATCTCAAACATTCTTTCATCTTCACGTTGTTTGAGGTTGTGACACAAATCGGACAGATGCAGATGAATCTGACCTGCAGCTATGAACACTAAACCACTCGGTGTGTCTGTTTATGTATGTGCACAGTGTTGCGATAACCACTTTAACATTAAAGCATTGCAGAGGAAGGACTGTGCAAAATGTGCGGCATTACAGCCTGCATGCAAAGGAAAATGTGTTCATTAGAGCTGACCACATGTTGACCAGATGTTAGTATTTTAATCAGAAATGTAGTGTGTTTTTAGTCATCAGAACTCCACGGTACAGCTTAGTTGCTCTCTATTCCTGGTCCTATCTTCCAGTTCAGTGGTATAATTCTCTCAGCTCATGTAACTGTGCTGTAGCTGAGTTTAATGAACAGGCAGTGCCTCGACATGCTTGGCCTTTATGTCCACTGTACAAATGATGCTAGCTAAATAGTTTCTGTCAGTATATGTACTAGGTATTACGTTGTGATGTTTGATTTTTATCAGTATCACCCAGATCTATAGTCTGTGAAAGCCGTAGGTGAACCTTAAAAACATGAAATGCATTTAAGGATTTTTACCATTGCGCTGGAGGCTTAAGCAGGTGCTGGCCACAGATGTTCATACTCATTCTCACACACACATACATAGAGGTTCAGGCATTGTAGCGTCGACAGTTACATTTTTATCTCAGTCTAAATGCTAATTAAGCCCACTGTTATCAGCAGGATGCCGGTGTTGTTGTCTTGCTGTACGGCACAGTTGATGTCATCAGTACTTAAATGTATTTCCTCATTGCTTCCTCTGTGCTCTGGTTTCTCTTGTCTCTCTTTCTTTTAGTTTGTCAAGTGCGGCTATGCAGGCTCCAACTTCCCAGAGCACATCTTCCCTGCGCTTGTTGGGAGGCCCATCATTCGCTCGACAGCCAAAGTCGGAAACATTGAGATCAAGGTACGAACTGCTCAACCTGATGTCCAGAAAGTCTTGATTTCAAGGGCCAACCGGGAAACCACGGAAAAATCTGGAGAGTTAGCAGCCCAATGTAGTCCTGAATTCTGTTACAATATTCATCCTCTAAGCACAAGTTCTACGAGCGTGTTTTAGACCTCCTCCGTGTGCAAACAAGGTTCTCTCCAGTGCATTCCTGCAAAAATAGAATCTTTATTGATGCTGTAATTTGGGTAAAGATCAGTTGGTTTGGCAGTAGATGTCTAAATTATTTGATCATGAAGCCTATCTCTATCTTTCTACTGTTCTTTCCAATTCTTTTGTTTATTCATCTTTTTACATTTTTTTATATCTACCTTCCTCTTCCTCCATGTTTTGTTCCCCCACGATGAAGTAGAATGCCCAGAAGATGGTAAGTTCAGGTTGGTGTGTGCCCCCTGTTCTTGCCTGCTGCGGAGAGTCGTGCCATGTTTCAAAATTAAGCTGTCTTTCTTTGTTGTTTTCTTTTTTTTACTCACACATTGATTCCATTATTCTACATCCCAACTAACGTGTTGATTTCTGGCGTTGAGTTTGAGTGTTGTCGGCCAAATGAGTGGCAGAGAGTCAGATAGATGTACGGCCCTTACGTTAATGCACTCCTCTCTCCAGGCTGACAGCCTTGCAGAAATGGCTGTGATGAATCATCGGCCAGCTGTTATCAATGGAGTTCTAAAAGAGATTTTGGACCGATGCCATTTCCAGAGTCTCTGATCTGCTGCTGGTTCATCCCGACAGCTACCCCCCCCCCCCCTTCAATCCTGCTGCTATTTAAGGACTAAAATAATCAGAGCAATTTTCGGTTAAAAGAGCTTAAAATGTCAGCTGCAGCTAGACCGCTTGGTGTCAAATGATAAATGTCGTGTATCTATATGCATCATAGATCTATTTCTCTTTTATTTACGTAATGTCCAGTTCAGAGCATTTGCCTCAGTATGTGCGAGTGTTTCACCTTTACAAGTGCAGAGGAAGTGTCCAAACTCCAGCCTGCATGGCAGACAGCTGAAAGTCTGGAGACGGAAGCACATCTGTTTTTCTTTTTACTTTTTTTTATTGAGACCACATGGAGTGTGCAATGCTTGTGACTGGTACTTATGTTAATGCAAAAGCACACAGGGTGAACCCATAAAATGGCTGCCTTCAGTAGGCTTTTGATGTCTCCAAGTGGAACGTGAGATGCTTGACTGTGTGGCTAACACTGAGCTCGAACCCAGCGGCCGGTTAGATTGCCAGGCTGTTTTGCATGCAGCTAGTTGAATGATGCTAAAACAAGTGGTGTACTGTAGCTCGCGGGAAACACAAATTTTTCCAGGTGTACATGCATGGAAAATAATGGCTTGTTGTGCATGCTGGGTAACTGAGTTTTAAAGCAAAAAGCTACTTTGGGTGAGGACATGAATACATCTGACATGACTTGCCTCAAGCCGAGTGAAAGCTTGATGATCCAGTTAATCTGACTGTATGAGACCAGCAGGCCAAAGGGGGCAAGTTGAAATGATTGTATTGCCCTGAACCAGCACTCTGTGCTCACCGCTACTCCCAGTGGGCCTCAATGAACCACACTGGGCTTCAGAAGTGGAGCGCTTTGCTTCAGAGCTTCTGAATATTTTTCCGTGTTGACCTTTGACCTCTCCCGCCAGGACCTGATGGTGGGGGACGAGGCCAGCGAGCTGCGCTCCATGCTGGAGGTCAACTACCCCATGGAGAACGGCATCGTCAGGAACTGGGATGACATGAAGCACCTGTGGGACTACACCTTCGGCCCAGAGAAGCTCAACATCGACTCGCGCAACTGCAAGATCCTGCTGACCGAGCCGCCCATGAACCCCACGAAGAACCGAGAAAAAATCATTGAGGTATGTTGCCGTTTATTTCTGTGTGTGTACAGCGAAAAGGTATTTTTGTAGTTGTGTGAGGGGAAAAGAAAAGAGGAAATGGCTAATTTATGCATTTGTTACTGTGGGTCTAAAGATCTTTTATACTCTTTATCACTACCAGATGTTACACTATTCTCATTCACTCTATATCCAGTTAATCAAAGTACAGGGTTTGTACAGAGTCTTGAAAGTTTGTAAAATGCTTAACTATTATATTGTAAATTCATTCTGTGTTACTACTGCATTTAGCTACAGAGACCACCGTGTGCATGTGGCATCAAATGTACTGTAGTGTATTTATTGTGCTTAGACTGTGAGGTTTTTGTTTTCGTGCAGGTGATGTTTGAGACCTACCAGTTTACAGGAGTCTACATTGCTATTCAGGCCGTGCTGACTCTGTATGCCCAAGGTGAGATTAACATTTTGCTGTTGACTTCAACTCTTTCCATATGACGAGATGTTTTGCAGGTGTTTAATTCCACCAAGCCAGTCCCCACAAATTAGATTCACCCTGATTATTTTATATTATATGTCATTATATGCAAGAATATTACATTTGTGTAACTGGTAAATCATACCATAGTTCAGTAGCTCAGAAACAGCAGGCTTTTTATTTTAATTGTGGAAATATTCTTGTGGCGTGCAGTGTTTAACTACCACACCTTTCTCAAATAGTTTGCGCAAAGATTTGTTTTATGAGACTTCTTAGATACCAGATATGATATTCTCTGCGCCAGGAAGTCTAGAGAGTCACACGAACATCACTGTACAATGTTCCAGCGGCAGACACGACATCCGGTCGTTAGCTGAAGCGTCCAGATGTGTTGAACCTGCGTGTTGCTTCAAGCAGCATTGGGTGGACAAACTCGGAAACTATTTGCACGCTCAGTGAGACTCGGTCGGTTTCAAACACACAGCCTTGCATGAAGTCCGTGTACTTCTCTGCCATTTTGTGTCTGAGTTTATTACCGACTAGTGAGCAGTAGCAGTTAATTGTTACATCAGATATGTTATATTTCCAGGTTTTGTGTGTTTACCCAGCCAACAAGGCTAACAATCAGTAGCCCAAAGCACACACTGGACACAAACACACCTAGGTTGGTAGAATTGTAGATTATTAACTGTGTGTGTGTG
>JAVQJL010017639.1:0-12975 GCA_036024295.1 Nannoperca obscura | reverse complement strand
CTGTAGTCCTTGGCTCCACTGGGGCGTGGAGTCTTGGAACAGGAACTAGGCAGGAAGTCTTCCACAGCACAGGGACCCTCTGCAGACTCAGGCTCATGCTGAAGAGATGCTGCAGTACTCCGCAAAGCTGAGAGGCACAGGCTTTAAGCACACTCGGGCTGACCCCGTGAGGTCCTGCAGCCTTCGCAGAGGGGAGTCTCCTCAGCTGTCTGTCGGCACGAACAGTCAGGAAGCCCTCGATGGATACGTTGTTATCTGGGATGTCCTTGTGTAACCACGTTTCACAGAAGCACACTAGACTGCATTCCCGACACTCCGTCCGACTCCGGGCCAGCCCCGTTAGCTCCTCCATCTTGTTAGCTAGCGATCTCACGTTGCCCATGACAACGGTGGGGAGACATGGTTTATATTTCTCCCTCTCAATAAATTGATTAATTAATTAAAGATTAGAATAAAGATATTCCACCTATCCTCTAAACCAGGTTATATGGAATAATTATTTTTAGTACATTACTCAGTCATATATTAGCATCATTTTCAAAGTTACTTCACATGAAGTGAAGTGTACAAGCATGGGCTAAAACTGTGGTTTTAGGGCTCTGGAGTTAATATACTCTGACACACACACACACACACACACACAGCATTTCTTCCTTCTTTTCATGTCGACCACAAGGCTGACCTGCTGGCCTCTATTTCCTCTGAAGAGGATATCCCTCTTCAGTAGAGCCTTAAAATCCATCACGGCAGACGATCCTGATGTATGCGCCTCCTCCTCCATTGTCTTTGAAGCGTTGGGAGGCTTTGGCTGGGTCCGGCCACAGTGATGATCACAGTCTCATACTGACGTGTGCTTAGCTCACTTTCCTGTCTGATGTCCCCCCATGTTTGATGGAGAGAGGGGTTGTGGTTCACTGATAAATGTAATTAGGAATGTGGTTAACGGTACCCATGCCCATGGTCTTTAACTACTGCTACCACCTTGTTGTTCTCCTCAGTTACTCTACCAAACAGGATTTTCTTACCTCCCCCAGCTACCAGAATGACAAACCATAGCCAGCATGTTTATATGCACGCATATAAACTTGTGTTTATATTGAATTGAAGCAAATACATCCTAACTCACCTGAGGGCATTCTGAGGACAAGCTGTTAATATACGTCTTTACTGCCCCTCAACAGATATCATTGGGTGCAAAATAAACAGATTGTTCTAAATGTCACCATGGAAACTGACGTTCCACAGACCACCATGAATAGAAGTAAACTGGCTACCATAGTTCTATTTGCACGTCTCTGTTTGTTAGCTAATATTGACATGTCAGAATGATCATAATCACGTTTCCCGTCATTGGGTTATGACTTCATTCAGGGAATTGCACAAGTCATGATGTTTGCACGTATATTAAAAGAAAACACATTTTACACATCTTTACATTATAAATGACAATCTTTGGTTAACATATTGACCAAATAAAAAATAAAAAAGATTCGCTCATTCACAATTCTCTATGTAACCAAAACCCAGTAGTTTACTCTATTATGAGCAGTAAACTGAGATTGAGACACTAACAGTGTGAATCGCCATCATCTAGCATCATCACTGACAAGGGTAGTGCCACACAACTGTAATGTTTTGTATCAATCAAGAGCAAGACATTATGGGATTTCTAGCAAAAAGTGGTGTACATAACATGGACTCCACATTTTATTATTTTGAGGGCACTACTGTTTGTAATGCATACAATTCCCCCATAGAGTTCCCTCTTCCATAATGTGGAGTACTAAATTGCAAATAGGGAGTGATTTCAGACACAGCCCTGGACACGCAAGTTATTCCTGATTTGTTTACTTATTCCTTCATAACTAATCAGGAATAACAAAAAGTCTACAGAGAAAAGATACATGTATACCTATATAGATATGAGCGAATAGCATTAACTAATGTTATCTTTTCTATGGCAACCAGCTGCTGCAAGCAGAAGCTGACAACAGACCTGAGGACGTAGTTGCGTGAATTTATGGGGCTGCACCAATGCCTGAGTTTCACATGTTCCTGATTTTTGTAATTCCCCCTGATTTTCATCATGTGGTGAGAAATACAGTCCTTCTCTAAAAAATGAGCGCTGGACCCTTTTTGTTATCACAGATTCAACAGCTGTCTTATTTGTTCACCTACATAAAATGAACTCAGCCCCATCAGCTAGCGACCTTTTTCTGTTGGAAACCATTATGACAGTGAAATTGAAACTGAATCTGGCAAAAACAGTACCCACTGACGGCTGAGCTGACTCATTACCACCTACTACTGAGCAGTGCACAATAGCAGGGTAGGTAGGGCATCCCATGTGACACCCCTGCGTGTATATATCTGTGTTTACCTACCTGTATATCTGTTCTTTTTATCAACTCTCTCAACCCAGAATTGTCAATTCAGTAAGAACATTTTTATGTTACCTGGAGAAAATACAAAAAACAAATACTGTAACTAAAATAGTGTTTATTCCATAGAACAAAATACCTCATCCAATGCACACAGTAAGAAAGGAAAAGTGAATGTTACAAAAACAAAAGGCTTATAATGTTGAATTTAATCATATTTATCCTTTAATGATCTTTCTAAATGCATGCACTTTCAATTGAAACATGTTCTCGATGTCTCATTTCTTAAGAGATATTTTATAACATAGTTTAACAAGTTTCTCCATATTTAGCTCCATGCAAGATGCAACCCAAGAGTGCACTTCAGGCTGAGCTCGTCATCAAAAGCAGCTAGTTGCCTTTCCTCTCAGAAACTGTACGTAATCAAACATAACATTAATACCTTGACACTGATCTATGCATTGATATAACAAAACCAATGTGTACAGTGTTGACAACGGATGTCCTATACATGTGGTAAAAATTGGCATCCACCTTTCAAAACCAGAACTCCGAGACAAAGACATGAACATTGATGATGTTCTGGCCGGAGTTGGCCTGAGTTGTCAGGTTGCGCATGGACAGTTTCAGTACTGTAGTCAATGGACCGATCAGAAGCTTCACCTGGCGAACAACACCTGATGGAGACAACGAAAAACAACACAATCAGTGACAATACGTTCTGAAAAAAGACAGGAAAAAAAATACAGGGACAAAGTGGCAACAACATGACAACACCAGTTAGCGGTTGGGATGTAAATCTTTAGCAGTAGCCAACAACAATATTAATTTTCCTTTTTTGTAATTTCTTCAGAAACATAATCATTGATTCACTGAAAGAGAAGCAATTAGCAAGTATTACAACTTTAATCAAAGATAAGATTGTCTTTGTGCTTGTCCATCTTGATCTGACATTGAATGTTTTGATTTCTGTATTGTTATTTGGTTTAAAAAGTCACGCAAAACCCCAAGTGGTATCTAGCAATGCAGATAGTTTGGGTTTTAAAATCTCCTGCCACCGTAAAACAATTGAGGCCAATGGAATTTTGTTTTTGGTGCTGAGCACATTGAAAAATTACATTTGTCATTCAAGTATCTTTTCCAAAACAATGTCCCGGTCACTGGCAGACGCGTTTCAGAGGAGTTGTCTGCCTCACACACATCTGATAGCTCTGTAAAAAAAAATTATTCAATTTTATTTAATACAGCTGTCTACATGAATTGTGTAACAGTTTGCATTTTGTGCTTATAGACCCAAAGCATATTTTTACGACAGTCTATTTTCTTCTGACTACATTGATTAGGCTGAGTGCTGCCAAAACACTTTTAGGCGTGCAGCAGTACTGTGGCTGAACGCATCCAGCGTCTAAACCGACAGATGTTGATGTGCTTCTTTCGCTCTTGTAGACAAGATGTTAGTTGCGGATAATCCACAGGCATAATTGTCAACAGCTTTCATAGATACTTTTTCTCTGGTAGAAAATAGTTCCAGAGAATACTGATTCTAATGCTGACCAATCCCTTAAAGCAATGATTTTGGCAAATTATTTAAAAAGTTCCATTCCCAATGGGGGCAGAAGATTCAAAGGTTCTAAAACATAAGATAAAACAAGGTGATCTCCATAACCAGACTTTCACTTGCTGACTTTACTTTCTACAAAGACATCCTGTCTTCAGATGTGCCATGGCATCTGATGGCGTATTCAAATGAAGTGTGGTGCTGACCAGCTAAAAGTCCAGTGATGTCATGACTGTCCATTGCAATCCTCCCTCCCACCTTACAACCTCTTCATGGACAAGAGACACCATCTCTTCATGGTAAAACAGATGGGAGAATAAACATACTGCCACAGAGCATTACTGAATGCCCGTGGAATTCATTGGGTGCTCTTTTTAAGCGAACATGCGATTACAGTTGGAGGGGGGGTTAATACAGGCCTTTCCTCTGCAGAGGGCTGGTGGCATTTCTGCTCTTGCCTGTTTGAACAGCCGCCGTCAGAGTGCAGTCAGGCTGTGCAATCACCACACTGTGCTCCTGTCACACCTTCAACCATCCTCTTGCATTTACTCATTTACTCCTTGTGTTTCTCTTACTCATAACTGAGTCAGTAAAGTGTTCAAGCTTTTAGAATGATGACTCAAGAGTTTAACTCAGCATGAATCAAAATTACAATAGATCACTGCCCCAATCTGAATTATGAGGCTCCTTTCTGTGGTACATGTAATAAAGCAGTAAAAACCATTTGGTCATTGTTCACCACAGGACAATTGATGATCCATTATGCGCCATTCGCTCTGTCCTTTGGGACACTGGCATTGTATAATGGATCCCCCCACCCACTCAATCTCCTTCTACTCTTCCTTCCATGTCTTCCTTTCTTTAGGGGGGTTGGTGTTTGTAGCACCATCACTGTGGCCCACAAGGGTAAATGAGTCCCATGTGTTTAATGGAGGGGAGCAGTCGCAGTCACGCGATACAGCCATGGAGGCATTCCTCCAGGAATCCATCTTCAACTCTGGGAGGGGCAAGCAATAGGAGCATGAACTGCAGTCTCTCTCTCTCACTTTCTTTTGCTCTCTCGTCCCTCTCCGAGTTGGACCTGTGGGTACACAACACATTCCAGCAGATTCCGGCGATAAGCACTTGGAGGAGTGTGGAATAGGGCCCACTTCTACCAGGGTTGCCCCCTTGTTTTGGTGTTTTGGGACTCTGTTGCGTAGTGACACTGGACGGAGGGGAGTGGGACTGAGATTTTATTGTTTCCAAAGCATCAGTGCCATCAGAAAAAGCTAACCTTTTCTTAAAGTTAACAACAGCCGCAACATTAATAGAATAACTGACATGGAAAAAGAGATTGAATTTTGAGTCTGAAAATGATTTTCTGACGTAAGCCAATCGGGATGGCACGCAACTCTGAGTTGACCAATGCAAACTCAAAGGGAGTTCAGAAGGTTCATTATTTGTCCATGTACTTAAATCAAACAAAATCAGTTCAAAAGCTTTAGTGCTGGGTTAAGCAAGCACACAATGAAGATGAGTAAGATATCATTATGAGCACAATATGGACCACCACAAAGACAGATGGGTTCCAGTCCACATTAAGGCTTTTTTTTAATTGCAGAAAGTGTGGCCTATAGCTAACGAGGACTAAAAACTCTATAAACAGAGTCAACTGAGGGTAAGTTTTCCACTGAAAATCCTAAAGAGTCTTCTTATGAAAAGAAGCTAAACAATCTTACCACATGAATAAATAACAAAAACGCAGACACACATCATGTCTAAAACAAAAATGTATTAAGGAAATATAAATAGTGCAATATGTGGAATGTGCCTGAGGCCCGGCTTTTAGTGTTTTGTAAATTTGGTCTAATTAGCGCTTGCAGAGAGCACAACTGTGCTTTTAGGAACATAAATTCTGTTATAGTGACCAGTGGAATTTCCTCCGAGCTTACTGTTGATGATTTAACACAAAACACCGTTCAGTTTACATCATCTCAAATTTTGGGCATGATAACAAACCAAGGGGTGGTTAATCTTAATTTGTAAAATGTATCACATGTACTGTAGTGATTGGGGACATAGTAAGAAACACCTAAATTGCAGAAACATGTTTTATTTAACTTCTAGCCTTTGTTTAACTTATTTTTTTGTGCAGCCTTGAGGGCGAGAAAAGGGTAATTATGTGATTACAATGTGGGCTCATGTGCAAAGGAGCTTGATACTTAAGTCAGTGTATGTGACCATGATGACTCTGTGTTTCCGTAAGCTTCCGATCAAAGCACAGTGGTATCCTCAATGAGGGGAAAGCATCAGCTAACAGCTGTGCCTCAACATACTCACAGTGAACTTGAGGGGAAACCACAACCGCATACTCATCTTTAACATTTCATCCAGGCTGTAAGGCAAAACGTAAACAGCCACAAAACAGGTTGACTTTGATTGACTACCATACTACCTGAGATACAGAGCCTAAATAAACAAGGGGCGGTTTTCAAAACCTTACAGCTGACAGTTTGCCTTGTGACTGGGTTGCAAGGTCATGCCATCTGAGTCCTGAAGTAGCCAAGCAGGAGATCAAGTTGTAGTGCTGGAAAGGTTTGTGGTGTCTTTCCATCTCACTGAGGTATCTGCCACAGGGTGCAAAGGTGACTGTGCTGGCTTGAACAGCCACCATCAAACAAACAGCTGTACAATCTTCCCATTCTCCAAAACATTCTGCCACACCATAAAGTAGCCCCTTAAGTAGAAAATAGCCTTAAATAAATGCACGCTAGTAGCAGATACACTGCCACAAAACAAAGTGAAGCAAATGCCAGGAGGCATTTGTCATCCCTCATGGCCACGACGGCTGCAATATTGAAGGGTTACATGTAAACAGTACAATTTCTGGGTTTTCTGGTTTCTACAACTCAGCGAGGAAGTGTAGGACAAAATCCAAAATGAACGGGTTTAACACCAGAGACAAATGAAAAATATGCATTGGCCTCACCACAGTATTGTATAATGACACACTGGTTGTGGCACTATGCATGCTCACTACAGTGAAACCATTGGAGAGGATCCAGGTGGTGTACAAAGTTCCAGTATACAAAGGGGGTTCTGGAGGGCATCATCTTCAGCATCATTATGGCTGCAACTGTGATCACCATATCACTGATGTACAGCTGAGCACTGTTGGTATTAACATAAAGACAGCAAAGAGCGGTTTCTTATTCAGGGGATCTTTTTTTACTGCCTGAAACTTTTCTCCAAAAAGTCCATAAAAGCAAGGAGACATGCCAAAGAAATTGCTAACTAGCTCCCTTGTTACCCCATTAGCAAAGCAACCATTTTCAGTTTTGATAACCCGTCAGCATGAAATATAATCCATTCAAATAGCCAACATAACCCAATGTACGAAGACTGAGTGCACAGGCCCCTCAGGGACCGGATCTTGTGTTTATGGCCTGGTCACTGGTTACTGGTACACGGATGGCCAGTCAGGTCAGGCTGTCCAAACACAACCCTGACCACTCCAAAGAGGGGGTGGAGCCCTTCCCACCCCTGCTCCGAAAGGCCAGCATATGTGGCTTGATATTTTAAGGTCAATTAACAGCGAGTCATAGTTACAGATCTCTCAAATGGCGCATGGGTCATTGTTGGACGGTGTCACTCACTGAGTAGTGACATCATTGAAAAGCAGCCGTAGAGAATTGGATGGTTCTTTTCTTGGACTTTTTGTTTTAGCAGTTGTGGGCCAGAGCAGCTGAGATGACATACCATGCACCATTATCTTTACCACAACCTTTGCACCATATTACAAGTGACCTTTCAAAGCTCAGACCTATAACTAAGGAGCAGAAAATGGTCCTGACAATGTAGACTAAACGGAAAGCATATGAGTTGAAAACCTGCATTTTAAATCCGGATTTTATAATATTGTCTCCATTTACTTTACACATGTATAAGCTGTTTAAGTCCTCTGCTATCTATTTTGGCATGTTACTACATTAACATGGATAAAAACAGCATTCATTTTGTGAATTGAGCTATTTCCTAAGCAAAGTTAAATTTTCTTAAAAAGAGTATAAATTAAATAGAGCCCCAAACCAAGGGAGATGTGTATCTGATGAATTATTGAGACAGTTTTATTGCAAGTAATATGTTCTATACAGTATATGTGCATACATACCAGTGTCTTTTGGATTGTGTACATAGATGTCTCTTCAAGCGTGACATATCTTCATTTCTCTCCCTTCATCAGTACATTGATGATGGAGGACCACCCGGGGGGAGTGTTATGTATTTGACTGTGGGGTTGTTGGGTGGAGAAGACCCTGTTTTCATTAACTCTACTAATCTCTTGTGGGGCAGACAAGCATTCCTTATGGGCTTGGTGCGCTCTGGTGGGCCTGCTGCTAACACGTCATGATTCTTCCAAATGTCAAACTTGAGGAGCTAGTTGTCTGCTTATCTCCACTGCTGTCCTCAACTCCTCTCCAGCGCAGCCACAAGCCAGAGCCACGAGCTTCACTGGCTCTGGAGTAGTCATGTCTCACACAGTAGGCTCACATTCCACCAGCCACTGTGGATGGCTGTGACTACCTGCACAGAGACAAACTGTCCGCCTCACTGGCTGCCATCTGTGTGCCAGTGGCAATGCATAGGACATTTATTCTAAGCACACGATATAAACCGCAAAGGCATATTTCAACCTGCTTTTCAAAAACGAATGGAATTTAGCTGCAGCCTCTTAAATTTACAGTTTAGCCAAAGGATGGGTGTGATTTATAAAGAGAAGATACTGTATTGTCTGGTGCTGTCCAGTAATGTAAACAGAAATATTACATAAAAACATCAGTTTTTCCTGCTAAAAAGGAAATAGACAGCAGTGATTAATGGCACAGTAAAATCTTTCCATGACAAAAAGAGTCCTCATGAAGAGGAGTCATTTGGACCCATTCAAAGGATGACTAAACATGTGCTGACTGTTTTATTCCACAGTCGGCCACTCATTGTATTGTACATTTGGTTAACACACATCATTCCTGGTATAATGGTGTAATGTAATGTTATTGATTTGCAAATTGCTTTTGTTAACTTGCTGGGGTTCATATTTTGCATGATGAACCCACCTTTTCCCCACATAAAAATATATAGGCTTAAACAAAGCAGAAAGAGTGCAAGCCAACATTGTTACATGAAGGTAAAAAAGCTGCACTAGCCTATGAACCCTCAACTGGGAGAGATCAGAGATAATATTAATCCCCACAATGATGAATGTCCCTGAAAAATAATCAAACAGGGGAACCACCCGCATTTTGTCAGAGGTGAGCGACTCAGCCCCTGACTCAGCCCGTGCTTCCAGCAGAGACCACAGTGTTTTTCAGTGTTTTCCACCTGCTGTCTGACAAAATCAATCATCCCATTATCAACCCTATTCAAACAACCTGTCCCTGATCAAAAGTCGATGACAGTGTTAGCATAACTAATGCATTTCTCCACTGTTTGTGTTTCCAAATATGTGTGTGATGTGTCACAAATGTTGTCTTTGTTGTGAGGATTTTGTGTGGTCGCTGTTGTGCTACTATGGTTGTCATGGGAATCTGTAAGTGTTTGATGGGTTCTGATCATGTTTCCAAGTGCTGAGGGCCAGTTGTGTTTGCACCGATGCATAAGGCTGTCTTAAGGGTTGTCTTCCAGATGTGACAGTGTTGGGAAAGCCAGTGATGGATGACCAGGAGCTAGGAAACAGCAGTGCAGTTCTTATACTATTTGGTGTACTGTCAGCCTCTATATGTGTGTGTGTGTGTGTGTGTGTGTGTGTGTGCGTGCGCATATGTCTATGCAAACACTGCATGCCTGTGTGTTCAAGCCAATGATTTTAAAGTAGTGAGTAAGTGTGCAGAACGGAAAAGAGCGTCAGCCAATCAAACCTTTTAAGAATCACTCTTTCAAGTTAGCAACAGATTCTAGGGATTCCTAATAGCCTCTTTTGTCCCTTTCAAAAATAGAGAAAGTGGCCAAAAATAATGGCCAAAGTTAGTTTGAGTTCACGCACTTGTTCATTAGAGGAGCCTCAATGTCTGCTACTCCTCACATCCCACCAAGCTGTAATACCACTGTTGGAGACATTGGAGATACTGGAAACTAAGCTTCCTTAAGTGACACGTCAGCGAGCCTCATACAATGGTTACGCAACAGCAGCATCTGTGGGCCAAAGCATCAGCAGCACAACCCACTAAATAAAACCAAGAGGGCCTTCATCGCACCGTGGACGCCACACTCCACAGCGAGCAGTCATTGACCAAAGGCTCCAGTGCACAGGGCCTCAATTTGGATATGTGATGGGCAACTGGTGCTAACATGCAAGAGCTGCATCCAATAAGCATCCAATGGGTTTGGGAGAGAAGTGGCTCCTCACAAACAGGCCTTTCATGTGGTCGTCAGTTTAAGTGCTCTAATGCTCGGCGAGACACTGAGGCCTAGCGTGGGGAAATGGAACAATACATTTCACCACATGAAGCAAAGCGCCCAGGATTACTTCTGCACATATTTTCTCTCTCTCTCTCTTTTCTCTTTCATTGAATCACAGTCTCTCACTTTGTCTTTCTCTCTCTGCAATTTTATTTTTGCTCCCTCCTCTGCACACACACACACACACACGCACACACACATACATACTTGCCCCTGTAAATGAACACCACCATAAACAGGGAATTTCTCCTAAATCCTCTTTAAACATACACACACAGAGACACACACAGTAGGCGATATATTATAAAATAAGGCTTATCACTCATGCAGAATTACACCGTTGAGCATTCCAACAAAAACATACCATTAAAAGCCAGTACAATATAATTATAACAGTGAATTATGTGAATTATTGCTGGTTATAAACATTTTTCTCTCATGTTTTTTTGTGAATTTGGTTTCATTTGATGAGCACACATCTGTTTCTGCACAAGTGCACAAGAGAGGAACACTTGCGTGCGCCCACAATCCGGCCTGAACCAGCGACAGTCACCAATCTCTCCTCTCTTTCATTCTGTAAAGACAGATGTGCCTGCTGACAGACCATCACCTCATCCATCAGCGAGAGAAGAAGAAGACGCTGTCCTTCCACCACCACCCTGCCTGCATCTCAGCACAAAACCAAAACAAACACCTAGACGAGCCCAACAATGTGTCATCCATGGGCTCACAACACCCTCATCCACCCAAGGCCAAGGCTTCGTTCAGCTCTCCCACGGGCGTACAGCAGCCATGGGTCACCACCAGAATAAAGGATGTGAATGGCGTCCACCCAAACATATGTTGTTGTTAGACACCACTAGAGATGGTATCTGCTGCTCCCACTTGGACTAATGCTGGGCTCCTTTTGCATGCTGGAGGTCGTTGAACAGGTATTTTTGATGAACTGCTTGTCAACTGCAATAACTCGTGCATTTCTTCATGTGAATACACAAGTGTAGTATTTTTTCTGTACATCCAGACGGCCATAACTTATTGTGGAAAGTAATGATCTGCTTGGGATAAGCATGGCCGTAGATAAGTGAATTAAATGGTACTTTGTCTAACCACAAGACTGTGAAAATTGATGCCAAATATTTGGTGAGACAGAAACAGGCCTTTGTCTGTCTCAAAGAGCCACTCAGAGGACAACTCTCCTAAGACCCAGACAGCAAGAGCCCCCATAAGGATGATGACAGCTACTTGATGCCACCACACTGCAAAGACCACAATGGGCTGTGTCAGATGTACTTATGTCAGGGCGTGCAGACATTCCTTTTTCCACTTTTTGTCCATTCTCAGTATGCACATATGAGTTTTATTTGCAAAAAATAAATAATAATACACATACATGGCTGTCGGGTGGTATAGGCTGCATGTTAAAGCTGCAATTGTCAAATGTTTGCACTAGCTTTGTCTTTCTATTCACACAAAGCAAAAAGTAAAGTCCCTGTACTTACCCACATACATTCCATGCTCTACCCGCTTGATGATGTCGAAGGCATTCTCCACATTGCCCTCCAGGATGTCAAACTCAACGTCATAACTGCCTAAGTGATAGGACCCGTAAGCTGGGACCGTGGTTCTCAGGAAAACAATCTCTGTTGGAAGATAACAATTAGACACAAAAAGCTTTTGGAGCCTAAACCCTCATAATCACACTGGGATTGTACTGCCAAACTCCTGCTTTTTTTTCAGAAACTTCCACAATAAGAGATAATAAAATGGAAGATGGGAAAGGTCTGTGTTTATTGTACAATGAGAGGGTCACAGGAAGGTTGAGGCTTTTCAATGCTGTTGTTCAGCTGAAGGGCCTCGAGTCCTTTACACCCCAACTCAGAGCTTATAAGAAATGACAAGAGCTTAACTCCCCGTGACGTTGAGCATGAGTGTGTCTGAAACATGCACTGCATGCCGGCCAATAGATGCTTGTCAGCTGTCACTGTCTGCGAGTGATTACCGTGGTTACTCATATCCAACCAGCATGGCACTTATTCTCTGGCGTGGGCCAGCCAAGCCCAGACGGCATGCAGAACATCATAGAATAGCTAATTTGGGGGTCAGAAGTGGTCATATGGATTCTGACGACTGCAGGGAAATTCATTTGATGGGAGCACAGAGACTAGGGGAGATAAAGTAGAAATAGAAAAAAAAATGCTGAGGACCACATTGACACTGAAAGTTATCATGCTGTCTTCAAATTTGTTGTTTCCAAAAATTTTACGTTTTGTCACAAACTAAAGCCTCACATATGAGCCTTGTGGGTGAGTGAAAATGTAGAGTAGAGGGATACACCTAAGACATTTTAGGGGAGCTCAGATGATCAGTAAGTTTTGAAGCATTGTGTTAAAGCAATAGTTTGACCTTTTGGGAAATGCAGTAATTTGCTTTCTCGCCAATTTGATACCACTTTAATATCTGTACCGTAAATAGGAACCTACAGCCAGCAGCTGGTTATCTTAACTTAGCATAAGGACTGAAAACAGGGAGAAACATCAGGCCTGACTCTCACCTCTAAAGCATACAAAATGTGCACATTCAAAATGGTTTTTACACTTG
>JAVQJL010017637.1:0-20376 GCA_036024295.1 Nannoperca obscura | reverse complement strand
TGGCGTCCTGCCTGGTGTGGTAGATCCCAGCCTCTATTGATCTGGTGCTCAGAGCCTGTTCCTGTGCTGCCATGATTAGTGCCTCTGTGCTGTCTTTCAGTCCAGCTTTTTCCAGCCACTGGTAGGATTTCTCTATCAGCCACTTCTTTTATCTGCCGGTGGTACATACCGTGCAGGGGTTTGTCCTCCCATGATGGTTCCACCTGCTCTTCTTCCTCGTCCGGCTTTAGGCCTGAGGTACTCCCTAAGCATCTCTGTCTTTTTTAATATATATATATATATAAAATGTAATATTTACACTTTTTATTTTTTCACTCGTCCCGCTTTGTACTGCAACTACTGCATAACTATTGCCCTCTGGTTAAATAAAGGTCTGTCTTATAATAATGGTTTATTTGACATTTTTACTTTTGATTTTAATTCTGGGTAAAACTATCCTACATATTTTTCTGACTTAAGTTAATATTGGATCCACATTACTAGAAAGAATATTACCCTAGTTTATTTTAAATACAGTATAAAAGCACCAGCTGTCAGGCTTAAATAGCTTTACGTGGAGGACCTAGAGGTTTTGAATCAAAGACCTTGTAATGTCAAAGCTCGTGTCCCTGACATCAGCCCCATTACATTACCCCTCAGCCTGCTGATGAGCTCTGGATGTGTTTTGCCACTGGACATCCACGCCATGGTCCGAGACAGCAGCACACCCATCGGGACTGCCACTACTGCCAGGCGCAACGCAGCTCGCATCTCCTACACTGGATCTTCCTGCAGTGACATGATGATCAGCTCTTGCAAACCTGAGTGCATTATTAACACATTAAACTGAACTTGACAGTTAGCCAGCGAGCCAGCTTCATAGTTTACATGTATAATAACAAGTTAACGATAAACGGATAAACTGATAGTAATATTGAACAGTTGCAAATGTTAGTTCCTCAAATAGTGAATGCGCACGATTAAAATAATTCAACATAGGTCAGCGAAGCCTGTTTACCTTGGTAGTTCGCCACCGTTCGTTCCGCACACTTCCGGACTCCCTCCTCAGCGAACCTCAGCGCCTGGCCAATAAGATGCGGCCTCTCTAACGTGAAGCCGTAGAGATCCAATCACATCTTGAAACAATTTGAAGGGCGGTTTACACGTCCTATCACATGACCCTAAATAAGGAAGTGGGCTGTCGCACATTAGAGTTTGTGGATTATGAACACTGTTAGCTAGCGAGGCTAAACTCCAATCTTTAAATTCATGCATTAGAGGAAATATATGTTACGATATTGATATTTTCGCACAGGTAAGACATATTTGCAATTTATTAGGATGACAATCCGTTTGAAGAAAATTTGAAATGCATAACAATAGTCAATACAGTTGGTTCTACATCAGCATAGTAAGCTATGTTGATGTGAATTAAGCTTTCATTGCTCTTTGTATTCGGAAACTTGCGTAGTTTCTCTTACTGTCTTGTATTAAAATGTCTCACAGACATGCCTGTTTTAATGTTGCTGAAAGAACCAGACCATAAAGAAAATGGGACTAACGCCAACTAATGTTGATGTTGACATCTGTTCTACCTCAGTTGGTCAGCTACACCAGAATGGTCGACGACTTCGAGAGTCAGGAGGTCCGGTCCAGCGGGGAGCTGTGGTCCGAAATCTGCTCCACTCTGCCAGAGATGCGGGCCGAAGTGACTCCAGAGCACCACACGGAGTTCAAAGACTCATTCCAGCCAGCAGCACAGGGCGGACTGCAGGTCAATGGACAATCAAATGGGACAAATACCAGTTCTTCTAGCGCCAGATGGGAACCTATGGAGGATTCAGAGATCTACATAGCCAGTTTAGGTACAGGCCTGCCTTCTCCCTCTTTCTGCCCCTGTGTCACATTTATCTCACTGTGTTCTCCATCCATCTGATTATTCAATTCAATTCAATTTTATTTATATAGCGCCATATCATAACAAAGTTATCTCAGGGCACTCACCCTGAGATACCATCTCACCCATCATACCACCCATCATACATCATTCTCAATCAAGTTGTATGGGATATTGTAGGGATGATAAGACCATCAAAATGAAACTGTTGCACATCTCTTCTTCTATACAACACGCTTTATTTGGGGAATAAAGCATGTTATACAAGCTATTTTGCCTTCACCAGGGTTGTATCTGAGGTTTTTTTAGGTTTCCTCAAATATAGTCCATCATTTTGTCATTTGACTTATCATCACAATGGGCTTAAAAACATGTGATGGGCATTTTCTACTGTTTTCTGTAGACTAAATGATTAATCCATTCATTGAGAGATCAGAATCACTAATGAAAATAATCCTCTAACTCTAGACTTTAGAATTTATTCTGTATATGAAAGAGAGGCAACAACTGCACATACCAACTTGATTATGGCAAAATAGCCAAAAACATGGTATATTGAGAGACATGTTTAATTTTATCAAACTGACACTGCACTGCACCCTGCTGTGTGGGCCTCATCAAAGTTAGAACTTGCTGCCTTGTCCCTTCATTCCAAAATGTCAACATTTAGTTTTAAGATGTAAAATACAGTATTTTTATTGTCTACATTTTCGTGCAGAGAGCCGCCTGAAGAAACTAAAGGGCCAGTCCAGTGATGTGACCTCCAGGGACATGTTGCGCTCCTTGTCTCAAGCTAAGAAGGAATGCTGGGATAGATTTCTGCACGATGCCCAGACCTCAGAGCTCTTCCAGGGCGGTGACATGGATGAGAGGTATGATGGGAGGGATGGATTTTGCTTGTACACACGTGTACTGCATCCTTTTAAAAAAAATTTGTTTTATACATTCTAACTTCAGATGTTGCAGGGATAACTCCATCCACTGTTATGTGTTCCTGCAGTATACTCTAAATTTACTAAAATTGGTGTGATTAACCTTTCTAGACAACACAATTGCTTCACATTTGTGTTGCCAGGATAACACATCAGGTAGCACAGAGCATGAAATGGACCACTTCTCATCTTAATACCTTTTGACTATTTGTGCACCTCCCTTCCGCAGTGCTATTGAACACTTCAAGAGGTGGTTGATTCCTGAGAAGGTGGCCATCAGCGCAGAGGAGCTGGAATATCTCCTGAGGCCGTCTCAGAATAAGGAAGCAGTTGAACCGAACCAAACGCAGAACAACGAGGACACGGAGGAAGAGAGACAGAACCCTGAGGAGGATGACTCTCACAGCCCGGAGATATAAGTGTGTTAAAATAGTAACGCTAAAAGAAGAACTAACTTGTCATGCATTCAGTAGGGGGTGACCTTTTACCCCCCCCCCCCCACGCTCATTTTGAGCTGCATTATGTCATGGCAGTGTTTTGGCCAAAGCTTTTGTTAATAGCGGTCAAAGAAGCAATTACAGCCTGTCATCATCCTCAGTATCCCCAGCAACGAGTGTTAAGCACTTATTCAATCACACGTGTTATGTCCTTGCTATTCATCCCTTCAGCCAGATCACACCGTGTAAATATATAATAAAGAATTAGAAATTAGACTTTTTTGTCCTGTAGCAGCAGAATTTGCATCTAATCTGCGTAGTGACTCTCACTATATCTGTCATCTATTTTTTTTTTATGCGAAGGCTAATGAAGGACCACATGCAGTGTCATGTTGTAAATTAGACCCCGTATGACGCAAGCAATGCATTATTTTTCAGAGACATTTTTCTGTTTTTAAAAATGGTGACATCGAGAGTAGGAATATAATCCTGAAAATATTGTGCGTAACATCTTGATTTTTGCCATGTTGATTTTACATATGAACGAACTTTTACCTGTGTTTCAATAAAAGCAAATAGAATGGATTTGTTCATTTGTCTGCTCATTCTATTCAGTCTTTTTGAGGACCAGTTTGTAATTTAGGCTTTGGGAATAAGGACTGTTTTAGGGTTAATGTTAGAAGTATGTATAGTCCGCACAGAGGGTCTCTGCCCTGTGGTGTACCTTTCTGACTGCAGTATCTTTAGATGGCAGCAAAGAACCAAATATTCATCCTCAAAATAGATTCCCATTCCAACAATTTTACATGTTGAAGTTAAATTACTAGCCACAGGAAGAACCATGCAGTAAACTGTAATTCAGATTTATAATGGCACGTTTAGAGACAGGAAAAAATTCTGTTTAGGATTATAATGTATGTCTGAAATAATTTTTCCCTGAAAAACTTTAACTACAGAAAAAAAAAAACTCCTTTGTTGAAAACTGCACAATCTATGAATATGCAAATATTGTTCATTTCATAAGATGACTCCTGGGCTTGGAGACAATTTTTTAAATTAAAGTTATACAGTAATCTAAATAAATGAGAAAACTTTAAATTTATATTATCATAATTTACCGAAAGTATGAACATTTGTCATACGAGAACGATAAAGTTGACTAGTTTGACTATGAGTTTACTCTCCCACTAAAACCTTATTGCTCACATGGTGTGTGGGTTATTGCCTTATTGCCATATCACCAAACTAATTTAACCTCATTGATGTGAACAGGGTGCACAGAATATTAGAAACACTGCTCTGTATGATGCAACACTATAAGCTTCACAAAGTTAGGATTCATTGCAGGAATGTTGTATTAGACTATACATTTTAGTTAGATGTATCTGATACATTGGCAAGTGAGTGTTATTTTGAATTAAATGCATTCAGCCTGAGAAAATCTTCCTCAATAATAGTGTTCATTTACATAACAGCAACCACGGCTTCATTCTTTTATGAGAATCAATTTCAGTTGGGTCCTTGACATGAAAACCGTCGGGAACCTCTTGATTAGCGTGCTGTCTATCTTCTAAGACCCAGAGGGCTGAACGGGTGAAATCAATTGACTGCATCCAAGTAAAACAGTGTTTGTTCCCATTTTTCTTTCAAGTGCCATTTATCCTGACATAATAAAGTGGACTTTATTTCACATATGCTGGAGGATGCTTATTAGTTACAATTTCACTGAATAAAGTTAGTGGCTTGCCAACTCTCCAGGTCTCACATAGCTGTGCTTTGTGACAATAGGTTGGATTGGGATGACAGATATTTGTGTGAAGCCCTAAATGGCAGGAAATTTGATTGGCACCCATTCTTGATTAAAATGTAATTTCCTTCTCCAGGAGGGGTTGATAAAGATTTCCACCTGTGATCTGGCCTGAGAAAAAGACTTCTGACCATAAATTTCATCCCTGGAAAAAAAGGGAAAAAATATTTAACTGAAACTGAAATTAGGATATAATATCAATCTAATATAACTTCCATTAATTTCCTCTCTATATCTATTCATCTATATCCATAGAGTTTTCAGAGATGGATGCTACAGTAGCAGCCCACTCAACCTGTTCAAGCTGTTTTTCACTGAAGCCTCGTTCAAAACCTTGCGTAATAACTGAAACAAACATCTCTAAGGGACGAAAAAGTACTGACGACAGAAAACCATCTTCTCTGTGGGATTTGCTGCCACTTCAATAACCTGGGACAGGTTTGCTGGCGATATCGTACAACCTTCACACAAGTAATCCCAAGTAGGACACAGAAAATGACAGAAAGCGAGGTACACCGGACCATGACGACTAAGACGTTAGTACTACTAAGACCATTTTCACCCAAGACAAAACATCAAGGACCAGATGGTTGCAAACAAGACAAGCTACAGGCAGTACATGAAAGGAAAATCAACCAAATGGGGCTTCAAGCTTAGTGTGCTGTTTGACAGTAGCAGTGGACAGCTGACTTCAACATTTAGAATTGGCTTTCCCCTCAGTGGTTGGATTGCCTAATGACTCAGTAATGTCCCTTGTACAGCCCAGATAGCTGGGAACTGGATATCGTGTATTTGTTAACAACTTATAAACAAGCATAATATTTTTTTTGCCATGAACATTGAGACTTATGAATGTGACAGGAAGAGCGAGGGCTGCTGTTGCTCAGCATCCAATGCCCTCACAAAAAAAAAAACTCAACATAACACAGAGGCACCATCAGGTGGCCACGTGATGGCCCACTTGTGTTTGTGAAGTGGATGCACACATGCACACATGTCAGGTGGCTGTCTGCTCCACAGTGCATGTGGTGCACTCAAGTAACACGCTGCAAAGGAAAGTGAAGGGCCAGGCTGACTGGTCCACTGTGGCTTCATTGTGCCCTAAAACTGTGTTAGAGGAAAACAAACACATGGGAGGTACTACAGTACCTACTGTACTAGAGTACCTACAGTACTACAGTATCACTATAAGACCCTGAGGTGGTTCCACAAAGTGTTTTATTATTGTTGCAATGACAAACAGCTACTTCCTCCACAAGGTACCCGCCAGAGAGGGGAAAGAACCACCCATGACCTACCTAGCCTTCTTACCCGACAACCACAATCCTGTCCCCATCAGTGTTCAAACTGATTCAAGGAATAAAGCGTCCTATGGAAGATGAAGCCTTGTGCTCTGCAGGTAATGTGTTTGATATGGTCCTGTGTGTTATTTTGGACAGAATACATCCTAATTTTCTTTAAAATGAATGATAAAACCTTAAATAATTTCCATGTACTCCAGTTCCTGGACATCTTCATTATCTTCACAATCAGCCCTCGTTCTCCTCAAGTAGCCCTATGCTAATTCATTTTGTGCTGGATTACCGTTTGCAGATACTCACTTGATACATCACACTGTTTCACAATTTTGGGTTGTTGTTGTTTTTGTAGCTCTCGCACCTAGACTTACAATTTTTTAATTTGTTTTAGTTTTATGAATATTTCAGATGAGTGCTGCTGGGGAAAGAGCATGGTTTGTCCCTTAATTACTCAATTTCTGTTGTGTTCCCTGATGTTAGTTTCTGGGTGTGTTTGTCTAGAAAGTCTAGAAAGAGAGTCATTGGGAAGAATCTCACAGCTGGAAATTTAACATCCAATATTAAAAAAGATTCTTTTGTTGCCCTTCTTATACTGTTACTCAGTTGAAATGCTTGTAACAGGATACATTTAGGATAACACGAGGGACAGTATAGAAAAATGAAGATAAAAAATTATGTACTACTATATACTATATAAAGCCACAGACACATTATAAGTCCCGAAAGGAAAATTAGAATGATGGCAGATAAAAAAAACACCATAAAACAAGGCAAGGTCATTATACATGTTCTATTTATTACCAGAGAGGCACTAAAGTTCCCAAGAGGACTATCATAGGAGATTGTAATGATTGCTCATTGGGGGTGATACTAAGATTGAACTGACAGATGTGGGTTTTTTTTTTTACCACACTGGATGTGACTCACTCACATGAACACGTACTGTATGCTGTGACAGAGCGAGAGAGAAAGAGCACACCTCTCTATTCTGAAGCAGAGCGGGCTGCGGTGAGGAGGTGAAGCTGCACAGTGGGACTCCCTACAGACAGAAGACACAAACAGGTGCTGGACTGATCAAGTCATTTAAAAAAAATGTCTCACTGATGTCTCTCAGAGGTATTCTTTCTTTTAATTTCTTTTGTAAAATTCATGCACTCTGATAAATGTCAAATCTGCATTAGATTATTTCTTAGAGAAGAAGTGATTGTTTAATATCAAGATTGAAATGTCTTGTGGATTTAGGGCTTTAAAAATGAAGATATCAAACTAACTTGATTGATAAGAAATCTAACTGTTAATTATGTGCAAATTAATTTATCACTGATCAGTTCAGGTTAATGAGGCAATGAGCTGATTCAGCATGAGATGAGTAGCTATTCCTTTTTTTCTGTGTCGGACATGATTTAACCAATCTTTGTGAGAGAAATACAGTAACATTATGATAAATGATGTGGTCAGGGGGGCTTGCTCATCTTAAATGGGTCATTAATAAGCACTTATTCATGCTCTAGAGTTGGCCGAGGACGTTTTTTCCTTTAAGGATGTAATTATGAAGCTTTCCCATTTGTTTTAGAACTATTTCTATTTGTCTTTGCTATTTTGTTATTTGTGTAGATACAGTGTGACTTGCTGCTTTCTCACAAATGAAACTGACAAAACAAGGATGCTCTGCAGCCAGTATGATGCCAGAAATGACACAAAAAAATAGATGGCATTCAGCCCAAAAAAATGTCATTTTGAAATAAGATGTTAATCATGTTCTTCTCATCTTATCTTTAACGTTTTAATTGAAAAGCCATTCAAGGCACTCCCATTCTTTTCATTGTTGTGGTGGGTTTTGTTAATGAACCAAATCTTTAAGTCACAGTGAAAAGAACCATACAGATCCAAGCCTCTCTGTAAAATGTGGAATAAATCAGCATTGATCCCCGTTTTGGTGTCCAATTGTGTAGTGCCAGGCGATGATAGGCTAGTCTTGGAGAATCAGACTCTAAATACATTATTTCTTGTGTATCTGGAAAGAGCTGAAAGAGAAAGTAGAGCCAAAAAGAACCTCACATGTGTGATTGAGTGGATGAGAAGCAGAGAAAAATAAAAGGTGAGAAGTGTAGAGTAAAGAGGAGTTGAAGATGTTGTGAAAATGAGATGGATGAAAGTAAACAGATGTATTATCGTTGAGGGGGACTTGCAAGCTTACAGGTTTTTAATGAGATTGATTGATTTTAGAGTTTTGAAGATGGTACCATTAGTCTGTCCAAATGTGACTCATCTATTCAATCTCTTATCATGCTGGTAATATGAAAATCTAAATTTTAAAAAATATCCTGAAAACATTTGCAGGCAATTATGATGTTAACGAGGTAAATTTGATCATATGTAGCAGGATATTTGGATGCTTGTCATAATAAATAGTTTGTTATTCATTCTGGCTTCTGCAGCTATGGACTGGGAGAAGTTATTGAACGGATCTGGGGTGAACTCTTCCTCTCCAGCCTCTTCTTCATCTACATCCATGCCTGACTCTTTATCCTCGTCCTCTTCCGCCTGCAGTAACTCGTCTCACCCCATCTCATCAACCTCTCCATTCTCAGCCCCTTCCTTTTCTGGCCTGGACCTCCTTTATGACCTGAAGCTCGTCTTCATCCCTCTCTACTCGGCCGTGGTCCTGGTCGCCGGCTCCGGCAACATCCTCCTGCTCTTCCTCATCTGGCACAATAAGAAAAGACACAACACCACAAACTTCCTCATCAGCAACCTGGCACTGGTCGACCTGGTCATGTGCATCTTCTGCGTTCCTTTGACTGCGTCCTACGCTTTTGACCAGCGTGGATGGATATTTGGTCCCCACATGTGTCATTTTGTCACTGTCATGCAGTCTGCAGCTGTCTACGCCGCGGTCCTGTCCCTCATGGCCATCGCAGTGGATCGGTATGTGGTTGTGGCTTATCCCATCCGCAAAAGAGCAGGCTGCCATTTCTGCTGGGGTCTGGTGGCCCTGATCTGGCTCTCCTCACTGGCTTTATCCACACCTACAGCAATACACACCGTCTACCTGGACCTGCAGGCTGCAGGGTTGCAGATGGCTGTGTGTGAGGAGTTCTGGGATGGCCAGGAGCAAGGCCGCTTCATCTACTCCTGTTTCATTCTCTTCTTCTCCTACTTTGTCCCACTGGCTGCTGTCTCCATTTCCTACTGTGCTATATCCTATCACCTGAAGCAGAGGACCACGTCGGGATTGACGGCGTGTCCAGAGTTAAGGTCTGCGAGGGCTACATGGAGCAGACGGAGGAGGAAGACCTTCTACCTGCTGCTGGTGTCCGTCCTCTGTTTTGCCTTCTCATGGCTCCCCTTACAGGTACAGATGAATGGGAAAGAGAGACGAATGATTTGATAGATACATGAAAACATGAACCTTTAAGGTTTCTTACGTTTGTAGGTTCCGTACGTGAACCTACAAATTGTGGATTGATGGGAATCTTGTGCCCGTACAGTCTTGTAGTCAAAGTGAAGTTGTCAGGCAACCAACACAAAGTGTAATTTCTATACTTTGATTTTTGTTGTTGTAAATTAATGAGCTAGCTGTTTCCCAATGTTTCCAGTCGTTGTGCTAAGCTAGGCTAACTGCTGCTGACCATAGGTTTATATTTAAATGAGGGTAGTGTCAATTTACTTTCTGCGAGAAAGCAAATAATCTTCACAATGAAATGACTATACTTGAATCATGCAGTATGTTTCTTACTTGTTAAAAGATTATTAAAAACCCACAAAAGCCAAATCTTTGAACTGAAGCAAATGAAAAAAAATGTAAATGAGCAAAGTGATCCATAATGGCGTAAAGAGTATTTAAAAATCCTTTAAAATAATAAAATTCAAATTGCTAAAGGAATTACATCTTCCTTGCATGAATGCTTTTGGATAATAAGTGTTAACTTTACAGGTGGTGAATCTGATCCGTGACTTGGACACAGACTTCTCCATCTTAGGGAAGAATTACGTGAACATCATCCAGGTGTCGAGTCACCTGTTCGCCATGAGCTCCGCCTGCTACAACCCTTTTATCTACGCCTCATTGCACGACAAGACCCTGTCCTACCTGTGTCACCACTTCCTGTCCCGGAGAATGGGAAAAGGAAAAGATAGGGGTCAAGGGTCAAGCATCCTGACAATGTCACACAGAGTGCCGCGCCTTCACACCTCCACCATCATGGCAGATTCACCTGGTGCTGTTGGTCCTCAAGACAACTACATTTAAGTTGTTGTTTCAGTTGAATAGGCCCACACATGCTCTCCTCTGGTGTTTTCTTCAGCTCAGTTGGATACAAATCTCTGCTTCACGTGACACAGGGTATCCTCTTCACTTCAAATTCAATATGGATCACGTTAGCCTTCACGCTGCCAGACAAAGTTCATTTAGTACACTTAAATTCAAAAGGTGTTGCAAGGCTTTCATACAGTACTCACAGTGTGTACAGCTGGTCATGGTCACTAACATAAATACACAGCAGCTCCTTTCCTTTGACTGAATTTATATAGCCTGCTTTGAATTAAAGGATTTTTGTGTGCAATGATTTATATTCTTAACAAATGTATAGATGCTTATGCGCAACTGAAAGTCTATTTAGCACTGAAAAATATGCTATTGTGAGCTTAAAATGATATCTTACACAGTGATTTTGCTCTTGTCTTTATAGTTTTTCATGTAATTGTTATATATATATTATATTCTGGTGCATTTCAATTATTGTACATGTTTATGTATATAACAACATGCTGTATATGCCATTTCTGTCCATTTTAACTGACAGTGTAGTGGTGTAATTTTATGTCTTTTATGTGTATTACATGTGCAATATTAGATATATTTTGTTAAATGTCACTTAATAGACAAGTTTATTTTAATCATCTTTCCCTGTCCATTCATTTAATGTTGTTTCAAGGATAAAATAGAAACATGAAGAGTTTTTGTGATAATGAATGAATAATTGTACTTCTGTCATTCAGTTTGGTCTTGAGCCACTAAACACTTTTCACACTTTCTGCTGCAGATGTGACATTTGATGAACACAACACAGTATGAAAAACCTGTGTTTAAATGTCAACTTTTGGATGGTGAGAGAGAGAAAAAGCATCATCCGTGCTGTTCATTTGGGATACGTTACACTGTGAAGAGGGAATAAACCTGAGAGGAAACTTAATGAATGGATAAATAAAAAACACAAAGTTTACGACCTTCTATGTGGCAAGTAAATGCAAATGGTGACAGTTAACTTGTGCTGAATTTGAATGTCAACACACGTTTCAACATTAAAACATTTTTACCAATTAAGTATTATAAATGTGTTGACAGCTATAGGTGCATTTTTTAAATTGTGCTAATGCGTGCAAACTTCACTGCAAGATACATGTATTATTTCTTTCTCAAAGCTGTCCCACTAATAAAGCTTTTCCATTGTTCAGGATGCTGGTTTAACCACTGTGTCACAAGTATTACTGATTGTGGCTTTTATCACCAACAGCTCAGAGCAGCTCCACTGAAAGATGAATAAAGGCGTCTGGCGGGCTGGGGCTGCTTTCAGACACCCAGAACTCCCTTTTAGACCAATATACAAAGTAAAGGTATATGTTTAAGCAGCTGATAGTTGGGAGATGACTGTCAAGTGCAGGCAGTGTAAGATGGATGGATGAGCTTCAGTCTGAAAATATGAGTTCACAGCAGAAGATAAGAGGAAACTGCTTGTTAAGGGAAGTGCAACTGTTGTCATTGTTGTTAATGAGAGCATGAAATCATGCACATGCAATATATTGTTCGCAAATCATGCATCATGCTATCCTCAAGTCCGATTGTGGTGTGAACATCCATTATAAAAATGCAAATGTGAGCGGTCTTAACAAAGACTTCACATGCAAATGTCAGCAGTCTAGATAATAAGCCCCAGTAGTTGTGTTTATAAATCCAATAGACATGATGGTCCTCTTTGATTATGAGTCTGTTTGGATTGTTCCCTTTAACTCTATACATTTGTAATGTTCAGAAGAAAAACTCACCTGCATCTGCATCATGAGACCAGTGACACAACATGAGCAGAAAAACAATATAAACCAAATTCTTAGAAGACTAGAGTGTTTTGATGTCTGATGTTTATTCTATTATATTGTCAGACGATACAAACGAATCAGCAAACATCAATCGAGACAATTCTGGAATAACGTTGCAGGGCATTTTGAGATGAAGAAATCAATTTACAGGCTTCCATTTGCTATTGTCTAGTACTTTTTCTTCTCTCTAGTTTCACAAAGCTCTTCACGAGATTGAGAAAACCTCCCATGGAGTCGCAGCTTTACCTGGAGGGCGCACTGTAGGCAGAGGTTTATTAAAAAAACAAGCAAGAGAATAATTTGTAAGAGTTTTGACAGAGCATGACAATCCTGGATGTCAGACATGTAACGGCTTTCTTCTTCCTCCATGTGGATAGGATTTTACACAGAACAAAAGAGTAGCAGGAACAATTAATCTCTGTGTTCTGAATAAAATCAGAAAGCATTTAGCTCTGCATGGCTCTCACGTAAGTCAGAAAAATCACTGTCATGTTCATAATTCTCACAACATAACGTGTATTATTTTCTTATGAATTGTGCAGAAAAAACACATTCAGCACATTGCCCATGTGTTGAGCTGTACAGGTGGCAGGAAAGGTTCAAAAGTGGTGCAAAATTGGAAAGCCTTGCAGGTGTGTAATATAAACGCTGCAGGACTTCTACTGAAATACACTTGCTCTCAGCGTAACTTGTGTAGCTAGCTGACATAAGGAAATCCCATTTGAAGCCGTTTCTTCACATGGGAACGCTTTTGTTGGAGAGGCTTTCGTGGAAAATGCCGGTTTTCCTCTTAAATATGTTGTATGTTTAAACAATGGTAAATTGGCTATTGGTTGGCCACAAGTGCCTGTTATGAATGAACATTTTAAAAGTCATGTAGATTGTGTACTGGCTGTCACTGCAGAAAACAGGACCAGGACATTCAAGTGATGGCGGCAAACGCACACAGACACTGCACAATCACTGAGCAAACAGAGCCACAAACACACTTCTGCTAAATAATGGTGGTGAAGTGAAGCAGCTGAACTTTCTGACTCTTATCTCACACATGCTCGCTGTTACAGATGCAAATGATTTACCTGCTCCTGCTATTTAAAACCTCATAAACCAGACTGAGGAGTGCCAGAGGCCTCATACATATTCATCAGAGGCCTGATTATTGAAGCTAGATGATTTACGTCTCCTCGTGTGTGCTTTCAAGATGCTCGAGCTCTTTTCCTGTCACGATCAACGCAGCGCAACAGATAAATGGGACCGTAATCATTTCAGGTGGGAAGAGGTGAATTACAAAAGTAGAAACAAGGGGTGAAAGGCTTAACGCAATGAAAAGAAAACAGTGCCGTTGATAGATAAAATATTCTTTGCATTTCTGTTTTAAATATAGGTGTAAATACAGATTAATGATCTTAATGCAGAAGAAATGTTAGTTTCAGTTTCCTTTCAATCATAATTACACAGGAGCTTGACAAACCTTAAGTTTGTAACGTGAATACATTTTGCTTCCTCAAATATGCTGGCTTTAAAATCTCAGTGCTCTTTTCAGTGTCATGACTGTATTTGATAAAATCAATTAGATCTATAAAATATTAGCTTGAGAGTGAGCCACCATGTGGGCAACAACTATTACTACAGTTCTCAAACTGGCAAGAGTATTGAATTGAACTAGACATTTATGCTATAAAGAAATCTCTCAAACACACATTCAAACTCATATATTATTTATTACAATTAAATATTTTTCTTATATTACAGAGGTCCACTTGAAACCATACAAATAATCTGTGCTGTGATTAATATTTCCAAGATATTTCCAAAACACCATGCAAAGAATATGAACATAAATTCACATCAGAAGAACCAAAGGTTTAGGTTTTTGTACACCTGGGGATGAAATTAAATGCATGTGTCAATACCTCGACCCCCTTTCTCTTTTTGGTACAAAGATTTCTTTGTGGTGATTCAACATCAGACCAGCGTCATCTGACTAAAACGAAAGGCATTTGAAAGGTGGGTAAAAACAACAGCAACTGCTCGTCCTTCTCTCTTGGAATATATACGGGTTAATGGGAACAGGCACAGAGGACCAATTAAGACATAAGTATCACACATCTTGATTAAACATAATTAGTTTGCTGAGTGATTCCTAAGGCAAAATATGTACTGTGTGTGGTTACTAACTGATCCAGAACACCTGGGGGGATTTTAAATTGCATGACCAAATCAGACCAAACGTAGTTTACCCTCAAATGATACTCCACCCAAAATGTATCCTTTTGACTATCACTCAACCTCTGTGCTTGCAAGGTGGCTGTAAGTAGTTTGCAGCTTGTGGTCAGCTTAAAACAGGTCAGACAGGATTAAAATGGTGACAAAATATGGCCCACCTCTGTGCTGTGATATCAACCTCCTCAAAGGTCACAAAGCTGTATTTTGGCCAAATGTGATTGTTTAGAACACAATGAATGACAGTTTAGAGGTGGGTTATGATGAAGAAAGGGGTTTAGAAAAGCTTTTGTTGACCAGCTGACTTCAGCTGATGAACTACAAAAAACTACAAAATTGAAGCAATGGTTCAGTATTTTGGTATATGCTTTCTTGTCAAAAGTAGAAAAAATGATCCCACACTAAATATGAAACTACAGCTTACAAATGTTTACATGATTTTTACAGACGACAAGTTAATCAGTGAGCTTTACAGGTAGGTAGATTTTGTTGTCCCTCTCCCTGTAGTCTTTATGCTAAGCTAGGCTAATCGGGTGCTAGCTTGTAGTTTCATATTTAGTGTATGTATGAGAGAGGTATCCATCTTCTTGTTTAACTCTTGACAAGAAAGCAAATAAGCATATTTCCCAAAATGTTGAAATATTCCTTTAACAGCCATCTAGTCTTCAGGTGTTAGGTGTTTAATACTAAAGATAACTTTGAATTTGAGTCAAACTTGACGTTTGTCAAAATGAAAGTGTTGATCAAGGATCAGTTTTGCCTTTCAGACTGCATAAGATTGCATGAATGTGATGGATCTGAGACGCATCTCAAGCATCTAGGAATCAAGTTCAGCACACTAAAAAGCTTCATTACCCCAGGCTGATATCGGTACACATTTCTAAATGAAAGGCTGGGAATGTTCTCTAAGGCAGCAAGATCAAGGGCACAGGCTAATGGCAAGGTAAGTTTAAATCATTGTAGCATTCGGCATTTAAAGGTGAAGAGGCAAAGTTTTATCATCAGAGGAGAGGTGATAAAAGAATGACAGGAAGCTGGGAGAGGCCAAAGTACGTTTTGGTCCTGCAGGTTAAGCATCTCTGGTCACATCTTAGCAGGTGTCCTTCAAAATGTATCTGAGATCCTTCCAAATACTCAAAATGTGTCCTCAAATCTGTCTGGAGGACTTCAACATCTCAACACAATATTTAATAGGTTTGTATTGGGCAAGCAAGCTCAATCAGTCACAGAATACTATTGCAAATGACTTACACACTTTTCATCTTAGACAGTGCAGCTAAAGAGGCGAGACAACTTCGACCTCCTTTCTAATCAGGAATGAAAGCCACTCAGCTAAAAGTCTATTCTTTAAAATTATCTTTTGAAAATAAATTATATTTTCTCAGTACAGAAATAAATACATATCTTCTCTCAAACATATGAATGAATCATCATCACAGATCTAAATGCTACACTGAATACATTACTCACCATCTCATCGGTGAACAAACAAGAATATAGGTGACTAACTGATGCTATCTGCCATGAACAAACACTCATCCAGATATATAAATGCAAATATACAGTTAGCTGACACCGAAGTCAACTCACACCTCTGGCAAACAGCTTCGAGAAAGTAAAATATTCATCAGCATTGGCATAACATAAATCCCCTCAATGCTCGGCTCATTGGACATCTTCACACTGCAAAATCAAACAAACTGAACTGGTTTCTTTGTAGAGAAAAAAGTTCTGCACTACATTGTGAAAATCACCACTGAGGTGAAGTGCAGTTACAGATAATGACATAAAACCTACAATTCTCTCAGAAACTGATGAGAGATGTGGCAAAAAAAAAGGTACACGTTTTATTGTTTGCTGTGCATGTAGCCTACTTAATCAGTGGTAATATAAGTTGTATTTAATCAAACCCTCTGGTCAAGAACTTTCCTTACAGCTGTGTTCAGAGATTACATAGACCTGCAGGTCAATCACAATTACATGAAAAGATTTTGGGTAATATGCTAATTTGCTTTCATGCCAAGAGTTAGATAAAATTTATACCACTTTTAAGTCTGTACAGTAAATATTAAGCTATTGCCAGCAGCCAGTTATCTTAGCTTAAGAAAAAGACTGGAAACATGGGAAAACCACTAGCCTGGCTCTCTTCATAAGCATGCTAGGTAAGCTAAGCTAAGCGGCTGCTGGCAGTACCTTCATACTTACTGTTGAGACATAAGATTGGTATCAATCTTCTTCTCTAACTTTTGTCAAGAAAGCAAAAACGCACATTTCCCAAAAGATTCTTTAACAGCATCTTGAATACAGATGTTCACGCTGGGGCTTTTCTGTAAAATGTCTGTATGCAGAGCCTTACAAAGAAATCTAATGGCAAATGTGATTAAATCTTCAGCCACTCAGAAGTCTCTTTGTCTCTTCTCAAGGACCTATGCGGCACAAATGCCTCAAATTTTCTTTAGCTGTGTTAGTGAAACACACTGTGTGTCTGATATCTGTCAGGCAGACAGTAATTCGCATGTAACTCCAACCTCTCTTCATATCTATCAAATGTCACATTTCTAAAGAGCTACAGTAGCGTTTTCTACAGCAGAGTACGTTCGAGGTTCTTCACACAGCTGCTACGACACCAGAGAGCCTTGTATGATAAAGACCATTTACACTATCATATTAACTCATTATACAATATGTCAGACCATTACTCTTACTAAATAAATGTGTAGCTTGAAAATGCACAAGAGATTTCAAAACAAAATAAGCTCATCTCTCAATCCTCCTTCCAAAATTTCCAGTTCCTCTCACACAGGCAGCAGGTATGTATCTAGTTTATTAAAGTTGTGGAGGATGAGTAACGTTATCTCACGTCCAATAGCATTTTGTGTCATGTCCCGTCAGATGCTACTGCAGGTTCTTGAGGAGGCGCCCGTAGCGGAAGTCATAGACGTGTCGACAGAAATACACCAGCTCTGGGTCAGCGTCATCGGGCACACAGTGGTGGGTGGGCATGGCATTGCCAACAACAGGTGGCACCACAAGGGAGGCGGCACTGTCGCGTACGCCGTCCCTATGGCGTTTCACCAAGGCACAAAATCTGGAAACAGCACAAATAAAGGACATCAAACTCAATTACCTTCAAACACTGAACTGAGAACACCTGTCTGCTTTTGATGTTAAACATAATTCTTGTTTTTAGTTAATCCAGTAGGTATATGAAAAAACTTCAAAAACAAGCACGGTAGAGTTTTCTCAGCAGAAGCATATAATCTTTAAAAAGCAATATGTTTTATGCAAGAAATAAGCAAAAGCCACTCAAAAAAATCATATGCTTTCTTTCTTACCGGCAATACTGTGCCAATGTTAGAACATAGCATTTGTCTTCAATACAGGCCACACTGTTCACATCCTGGTGACGAGACGCAAAGATCTCATTCTGGAGGAAGAAAGTTGTGGGTTAGTTACGTGTTAGTGCTAAACTAAAAACCCATCATTCAACAGGACTCAAAATTAAACATTTGATCCCCGTAAGCCTTCACAGTCTAGACAACGTCTGTACGCGAGCACTTCAGCCTCACCTTCACATCCAGATGTAAAGAAAGATTCACAGGAGAAAGATGTCTCACTTCTTCCTCTGAGCCAAAGCTCACACAGCTGCCATGATGTGTTTGTTGTTTGTTAGTGCAGCCGACAAATTACAGACTTCATGTGGTTTATTCTTTCTGGAGATTTAATAAAGTGCAACTTGTTCCTCTGGGAGATTTACTGACAACAGGAAGCCAGCACAACAGAAGCTGCTCCTCAACATGTGTGTCTGCCTGTGTATGTGTGTGCGTTCACACAAGTGAACTCGGTGTACAAATAGGAGCAAATGGAAAGCAAAACTAAATGGGAAGGGGCTCAAAAATAATAGCTAAAACATTAGTTTATTACATTAAGTGTGTTACAAACTAAACCCTTATATCTTACGAAATCTTATAACGAAAATGTATTTTTGTAGAAGAAAGGAATTAAGCAAGCGGAAATACATTGGTAAAATGGTCAAGAAAAATAGTCAAGACTGTACCAGTCCTACATGACCATTATTTCCTTATATGGACTGTATTACAGGGCTTATACCATGGACACTTACCAACAGAAAAGGGACATTGTGTTTCTTGTGTCAACAAATCTCGTAAAAATTCCAAAACCAACAATTATCTCAGTACTTTCCCACTTCCCTACCAAGTCTGTGGCATTTAGCCACAAACCCATTTTTTTCCCTACTGAAGACGTGAATCTTTAAAAACAGAAACACAATTTTAAAGTTTCATGTTGAAAAAGTGAGATAACTAACTCAGGAAGCTGGGAACTTACGATTTTATTGAAAATGGGTGTAAATAGGGCATTTGTTAGGGACTACTTACAGCCATGGATTAATACGTATTTGGTGCTCTAGTAGAGAGTACTAAGGCAGCAGGACAGTGTGTGTGTGGGATTGGCTCAAAATAACCTACAGGGGCCATGTTTATGATAATGAAGGGATGTGTCACCCAGTGCAGCCGCGTGGCTCTTTGTTGTGTTTTTAATAGTTTTTGGACAACAATGGAGGTTAATGACATAGAGGAATGAGCTATAACAGGCTTTGTATACACAGACAAAACTCGTGAGTGAGAGTTATTTGCTGGTTTCGGTCTTTTTGTGGGATTTGTTGACAAAAACGGAAATATCGAATATTATCAACCTCATCATTTAATCTGTCTGCTCGTTTTAAAAGTCATTCTGAATGTTATATTTTAAATCAGGGAGATTTTAAAGCTAACATGGCACGAAGCATAAATATTCTAGCCAAGCTTACATGAAGTTTAATATACCATTCACACTGATTTAGATGATACAGTTTGCACACGGCTTACTGGAACTATAGTGGGTACGGAAAGTATTCAGACCCCTTTAAACTTTTACTTAGTTTTATTGCAGCCATTTGCTAAAATCAAAAAAGTTAATGTTATTTCTCATTAATGTACACTCAGCACCCCATCTTGACAGAAAAAAAACAAAACAGAAATGTAGAAATTTTTGCAATTAAAAAAGAAAAACTGAAATATCACATGGTTATAAGTATTCAGACCCTTTGCTCAGTGTTGAGTAGAAGCACCCTTTTGAGCTCGTACAGCCATGAGTCTTCTTGGGATTGATGCAGTGAAGTTTTTCACACCTGGATTTGGGGATCCTCTGCCATTCTTCCTTGCAGATCCTCTCCAGTTCCGTCAGGTTGGATGGTGAACGTTGGTGGACGGCCATTTTCAGGTCTCTCCAGAGATGCTCACTGGGGTTTAGGTCCAGGCTCTGGCTGGGCCAGTCAAGAATGGTCACAGAGTTTGTCCAAAGCCACTCCTTTGTTATTTTAGCTGTGTGCTTAGGGTCATTGTCTTGTTGGAAGGTGAACCTTCGGCCCAGTCGGAGGTCCTGAGCACTCTGGAAGAGGTTTTCTTCCAGGATATCTCTGTACTTGGCCGCATTCCTCTTTCCGTCAATTGCAACCAGTCGTCCTGTCCCTGCAGCTGAAAAACACCCCCATAGGATGATGCTGCCACCACCACGTTTCACTGTTGGGATTGTATTGGGCAGGTGATGAGCAGTGCCTGGTTTTCTCCACACATACCGCTTAGAATTAACACCAAAAAGTTCAATCTTGGTCTCATCAGACCAGATAATCTTATTTCTCATAGTCTGG
>JAVQJL010017635.1:0-45923 GCA_036024295.1 Nannoperca obscura | reverse complement strand
CATTTAGAAGCTCACAATAACATCACTTCTACATGCCGCATCAGCAACAAAACCACAGGCAGTAAAAGCTGGACCTACTTTCACATCACTCTCAAAATAAACTGTAAAGATGTACCTTCCCATTATCAGAAGACTGGAAGTATATCATAAGAAGCCAACTCAATATGTATCTTGCTCACAGAATATTTCTATACACCTCTGATGATTTATGTAATCATGTTTTCTCATACAGTAAGCCACTTTGCACTTCATTAGTACTGCCTCTATATGTTAGCCTCTTCAAAACACAGAGCATTGATAATATTGACACTAATATTACAATAAAGATCTTTCAAATTCTTTAGAACATGCATGGTTTAAAATATATGTTACCTGGTCTACATTTATCTTCATATTGGCTGTTCTTTTAGACAGTTCCTGGCTCTCATCCTTTTTGCAAGAGCAGGCAATAATATAGAAAATGTGGTCTCAGTTTAAAAAACTCAAAATCTAATCGCAGCCCCTTTGAATAAAGTATGAACAATTGGAAAGAACGTTGACGCCTGCATGAAACACAAAGTGCTTTTGAGTGGCCCTACTGCTAAGAGTGTTCAGTCAAATCCAGTATTCTCAATCTGAATAATGAGGCTGGTTGAGTCAGCTAGGGAAAAGGAATCGCGTTGTCCTGCTGCTCTCTTGCACACATCTTTTTCATCTTAATTAGACCATGTCAGTGGTGATGTACAGCATATGCAAGGAGGATGGTGGGTGGCGGTCCACAATTTGCCCTGAAAGCACTCCATACTGTGCTGCTCAGCAGAGCTGTCCAAGCTAAATTGGTTCCCTTACTGGACAGTGTAATAACCCGCTAATGGATGCCTAAAGATTTGCTGAGTACACAGTCAAGAAAGAGAGAATGGGAACTGGAGAGAGAGAGCGAAAGAAAGAGAGAGAGAGAGCTCTTTACATATACCATCTGCTGTTTCCATTGTAAAAAACACAAGTTTGGTAAGTCATTTAATACAATATTACAATATTTTAGTCATTGTCATTCTCACCTCCACCATCATCAATCAATTATATATTCAAACAAGAAACTGGGTTTGCTTTCCTTATGTTTTTAAACAAATGACACTATCCTGGAGTTCTTGAAACCAACAAAACCTTTCATATTTTCACACACAAAAAAATGGCAGTACACGTGACAATTCTAGATATTTCTAGGTTTTTCATCTTGTCACTCTTTGCAATTCAGTTTATTCATGCTTTGCAGGATCTTAGCAGTGTGCATGCTGACGTCTCAGGAAAGGGCATCCTGGGAGATGTGTTTGTTTTGCTTTCCATCTGCTAACCTTCACAGCTGCATTCTAGGGGCACATGTTGATGCATTTGCGTGTTCACGAAGAGCATCAAGGGTGCCATTAGGGCTGTGTGTTGTAAAATGGTGTGCACTTGGTTGTGCTGTGCCCTTGTAAATCTGATTATCAGATGCCCTGTCCTCTCCTGGGAACCCAGGGCACTGCTGACAGCACAGGTCACACAGAACATGTGCGTCCGTGCTTGAGAGGGCTTTGTCTATGTGAGGGGGAATTAAAGTTGTTCAAAGTGGTTTCAAATGAAGATAAATTAATTATATGCAAAATTATCATTTATTTTTTACTCTGAGTTTGACCTTAAAGGTGATTCGGTTTGTTCTTTTCACTATATTTTGCTTTAACAGTCCAAGTAATGGATGCCAGCGGAAGATGTCTCTTAGCTGTAATAGCTGCTCTTAATGTGAAAGCTGATGAATGTAATGGCTGATCTTGAACCACAGGATCATTACTTCAAACACTGAGCATGAGAATATTGAAGCTGATTAGCTGCATGTGGCTGCCCAGTGTTAGCCATTGTCCTTTTTGTTTTTACTCTCACTCAAACTGTCCAGCATTTCACTTTCAATCAGCTGAGTCTTTGCATGCTGCCAATCTGCCTTATGTTTTCCACAAGCACCTGTGCCTGTACGCTCTTGAAGAAAATGTTGTACTTTGTATTATTTATCACTATTAATACTAGTGCTAATATTAATAGTATGGACACTGCCATGTTCAGACTTTTTTGACTGGGGCGGCCGAAGTGGGGCACTGACTTATGCAGGGGTGCCATGAAGTACGCACATCGGAACAGTATTAATTTGCCTTTTCTGTCTCCACTACTCATATCTACTTTAATTATTAACATTACAGTGTCTTTCAGTACTTACATTCCTATAAACCTTTCATTTAAAAGATAAATGGAAATACTAATCAAAACACAGAGTGGCAACATACAGATGTAATATAAAGCTTCCATACAAGAGTTAGATGAGAAGATCGATACTCCATTCAATATGAAGCTACACCCAGCAGCCGGTTAGCTTAGCATTGCACAACTAGTGCAAACAGGGGGAAGCAGCTAGCCTGGTTCTGTCCGAAGGTGAACTCTGCCGACAAGCATCTCTGAAACAGGAAGTTACTGTGCCCAGCCAAATAGTCTGACTCACAACTGTCTCATTTGTAGGCATACACTTTGGTTTTTGTACAGATTAAACAATCAAGATATAAGATCGGTAAGATGTTTATCGGTAAGCTTTAGAGGTTAGATTCTGTAAGCTCTGGACAGAGCCCTCCTTTTTCCAGTCTTTATGCTATGCTAACCAACTGCTGGCTGTAGCTTCAAAAAAGTGTTATAAATTTTCTTATCTAACTCACAATTTTCTCATCTAAACTTACGAGATCAGGCTTGAGAAACGTAGTTTTCTTATTAACCATTTAAATATCTGATCGATTGGCTTGCAGCCTTTCTGTAACAGTTAGTGGGAAGCATGGCACACATCCCAGAGCATGTTGTAAATTAGCTTGAGTTCATAGGCCTTCAGCACTTCCAGCAAATTACTTGTCTATTTCTTCATTAGTACTCGTCGGGTCTTGTGAGACAAGACCAAAGGCAAGAGAAAAATCATGAAAAGAACTCCAGCTCAGTTTCTTACTCTGATACAAATACTTGAAAACTCAGCTGGCACTTAACTTTTTGGAATTCAGCAAGTCATAATTCTGTCTCTCTCTCTCTCTCTCTCTCTCTCTCTCTCTCAGAATGATCGCTCTAACATCATACTGATATTGACCTTAAAAGTAATGATTTTAGCTCTATAAGTAGCCTTCCATGTGTTCTCGTCAACGTCTGATGAAATTAGTGCCAACATGGTAGTTTGTTAGCTTGACAGATATTCACTAAGATGCTTGCCCCCAAAGAATTCATCATGTTGTTACAGTAAATAATGTTCCGAGCTAGATGCCTGAGATTACCTGGCAGAACTCAGTTTGCTAAATAAAAACGTTTCTGAATATGCTTCCAAGAATCAAAATAATTAAAAAAATGAAGAAGATATTATTAATTCAATTGTATTAAGGATTTCCCATATTCTGCTTAGTCTCTATTAAATAATGCTAAAAATGAGTCTTTGTTTCACAGAATGAGTGAGGCCTTGTGAAACACAACATCAGAAAGTGGCAAAGGTTTCAGTTAATTCAAATGAATTCTGTGGCACTTAGCTTAAAACTATACATTTAGACTTACCTCAAAGAAGGTGGTCCGACTCATGGCGGTGGATTGTTATTGTCTTCACTGTACAGGGTGAAAAAAATGACGTTAAAGATCAATATAAGCAAACACAACACACACACTCATTCCTCACACACATACAGAAGTAGTTCCTCTCCTTTCGAGGACAATCCTTGGACTGACCCCTTATTCTTCCCAGCCTCCTTTTCTCCCTCACTCTCTCTCTCCCTCTCTCATACACACACTATCACTCTCTCTCTCTTTTCTCTGAGGTAGTGCTGGGACACAGAATCACTAGAGGCATTCCAGAAACCCTGCACATGCTCTCCTTCCTGCTCTTCCTCCTGCTGCTTCCTTCTGAGAAAAGCACTTGGCAGAGTCCAACTTGGCTCCTGTGAGCAGATACCCACCTGAGACACCCGAACAGCACAAGAATGTGAGAGAATACCAAGGATAATAAAATACACAACACTTGATAATCTCTTTAGGAACTAGGAATCTTTAGCAACACTACCCCAAATAAAAAAGTGCGCAAACACAAGTATATTGAACAGATTCCATATTTCAAGTGAAAATGATAAAAATACCAAACATATGAAAGATATTAAAAATAATATTCTATTAATATATTTCACCAAATGTAAGTGGAAGATGAACCCACCAGGGCTGAGGTGGGCACTAAAACCTTATAATTCACCCTCTGGGAACTTTGAATATAATTATAATAATAAGATAATAAGAGAGCTTTATTGTCAATAACATAGTATGAGCTGTACATACATAGATATCGAAATAGCAGTTTCCTCATTTCCCAGCAGTGCAAAATAGTGCCAACAATATCAACTGCAAATTTGCCTTTTAGCTTTTGAGTTCCATTTTTGTGTTCGGTGAAGCTTATATCAGTGTTTCTCATTGCTTAGTTGTTCCTTACGTGTATTTTAAAGAACTTGGTCTTTCTAGCACACTCATACACTGTATTTTGAGAGTTTCTAGTTTATGGTTTCTTATAAACTGTCTTTGTAAAATATGAGCGCAATGGGAGAAAGCCAGGTGTTTATGTAACTCAAGTAGGATAACATCACATACTTTCTCATTCCAGCGATGTGCCTCTGTGCTGGTTTTATTTCCACTGTATCCTCATGTGCAGCGCATTGCTATTTTTACCTTTAAAGCAAACACTTATTGATAGATTGTGTGGGCTTGTTTTTTTTCAAAAGGGTTAACAGTATAATGAATGCTATAGCAGCAAGTGGTTTGTACCCAGAATGTACCCAAAATGTATGCCTATGTCAGTTTTTCTCTTGTGCTGAATGAAAGAAGAGGTGAAAACCATTGCCTACAAATGCACTTTAGATGGTTACATAACTGAAGCTATTCAATATGAACACAAAACATAGAGAGTACAGTACATCTGCCATCGCCTCTATCTGCATTTCAGTGCGTTTAACTAAAGAAAGGCTCCCATTTTATTAGCTTAATGAGTATCTGGAACTTTAACTTTAAGGCCACAAAACATTCTGTCAAAACCTGTTTCGACAGAATGTTACATGGTCAAAAAAGGGTTTTTATTAGATGCATTTAGACCTACGATATCTGTAAACATAAACAAATGACTGAATTATGAATGACTGAAGCCGTATGATCCAAGGGACAAAGCGGTTACACCACAGTCTTGGTGAGTAATGTTGCATTTTATACCTTCTTTGCCTGAGCAGTGAGGTTTTCTTTTAGCCTGCTTTGCCCTCTAGCCATTCACATGTGCTTGCTCAGCTGTGTTTTTCTCCACTTCCACCTTCAAAAAATTGATGCAGACAATGAAAATCAAGCTGAGCATGTATTCACTCTGCTGTTGTGCTGCCTGAGGGGATTCAATTTGTGGAGAAAATGTAGCAGAACCAGACCCCAAAGGCCTCAGGCAAATGTAAACCAGGCAAAATTCAGTGAAGAATGAGACAGACAGCAAAGAGACACTGTTGGTGGGTGTAAACACTTCAACATTTGAACAGTTATTATCTCAGTCAGGATATATAGAAATGGAATTATTTGCATAAGACTGTGTGACTTTTATGTGAGATAAATGAATGCAGCAATTTTAATCTCCTTATGCAGCCCGACCTAAAATGACCACACTGAGATTTGAATTTTTTTTCCAATGGACTCTGTATGAAATGAATATGTTTTATAATTCTGGAGAGCTTGTAAATTAGAGACTGTACCCTTTCAAATGAGGCCAGTGTCTTTGAAACAGCATGATAGCAGTTAATTGGAACACCTATAATAGGTCAAAAGACACAAAAGATTTTGTTCTCTTTAACTGTAGCTTTGTGGTGCTTTACTAGATAGAAAATGAAATGTCAAAGCTAATGTAGGCATTTGGATCTTAGGGTAAAATTATGCACATACTATACTTATTTAATTATGTTATGCTTCATTGAAATTATAATAGTTCTGTAATGAACAACAACTAAGAAAGTGGAAGAATGGACGATTTTTAAAATCTGTTTAGTGTTTAATTATCATGAAATCAGATACTGTGTGTTGACTCTTACATGACACTCACACCTGAGCAACTTCCAAAGGGATGTTGATTCTTATAGTCTGGCTACTAATGTTTTTGGTGAGCCCTTACCTTGCAATGCAACAAGGCAACAATGTTTACTCGCATACAAGAAATACAGTGCAGGGAGTCCACACTTTTGACTGGTACTGTATAAAAATCTAACAGCAAAACAAACATATAAAATCTGCTTATTCAGGCTTCCCAGAAGATGAACTGTGTTCATTTCAGACATTCCATGAGCATCCCTTGCATGGCTGGAAAGATGAAACAAATACACTGCTTTGACTCATGCATGAAAAAGGATGCACAGATATTGGAGGGCATTGTCAGTTACATTTATAATCGAGGTTAACTGCACATACGTCTGGTTCAATGCAAGTTTAATTTGTTAGGTAAATGATCACATTGTACAAAAAGAAAAAAGATGTTTCACCTGTAAATCTTCCTCCATATGGGATGACACTGTCCTCTGCTGGTCAGTATGGCCAGTATATCTGATTATTATCTACTACTTTATACTTTTACAACTTTAAGTAATAGCAGTTGCCTTCTATGATCAGAACTTTACTTTAAGTCGTTGGTCCTCTTAATGAGCAACCCACAATCTGGTGTTGTGATGTGGAGGATTAGATGGAAAGGGGCTGCAGAATGCAGTCGGCACACTGCAGAGGAAGAGGGTGTGATGGTTGCTGGCAGGATGTCTCCTTCCACTTCCCCTGCAGAGATCTGAGGCTGTGGGCCTGTGAGGACGACTCTGTATGTACGTATAGTACATACATATCTGTTTTATTCATAGCCTCTGAGTTTGTCCCACAGCCTGGGCTCACTCAGACGAGCGATTCCAATTCTGACACCAAATCTGAAAATAGTGATTTACCAAAGTCTTTTGATTATTTATTCAGCTTTCTGCAGAAAGGACCAACGGATGTGTACTCAAAGAGATTCACAGTCAAGAGAGGTAAAAAGGAACCTGGTTATACTGTCTTTATAGGGAGCAAACTAATCAGGCTGGTAGCTCCCACCCTATGTCTTCTATTCTAGGCACCAGGAACATAAAAAAATAAATAAGAGAAGGAATTCCAAAGGGCGAGTGCCACAGTGTGTGACACCTTCAAGTGTTTTTCATTTATTGCTCAAGCTTCCATGAAGGCACTTCCAAACATACAAGGGACACAACCATCTAGGGACTGTATACAAGTTATTAGGGTTCTTAGTGGGGTTGAACCATTCTGTATGGTGAACTTTGTTCAGGCTTATTAATGTTTTCTTTGAACCTCCTCTTGACTTTAAAAAACACAACATGTCAAAAATAATGTAACAGTGTTAAGTTGGTTGTGTTCAATCGTGTACCCTATAATAATATCTTAATGGAACTTCTAACATGCATCAATGAACACATTAATAAAACACTGAAACAGTACAGACATACAAAAGTTTATGAACCATGTGAAAGTTGTCATATTACTGTAACTATTGAATACATTGCAAAGGATGGCTGGAAAAAAATATAAATTGAGAATGAGAGAAAAATGAGACCCTCCCCTGCTCTACCAAAAAGTCAGACTTTGCTACCTTTAGACAAAAGAAAAACTATTTGACTCCCCCCCCCCCCCCTTCCCTTTATAATTTTCAAACAGTCCCTTAGTTTAAGGAAATTGAAAACCAGCAGCCCAGTCCTTAAATTAACTGCATTTGCCCATTTTGTGACAGAAAGGTTGGGGGCCCTGCAGCAGTTCTCCAAGCTTGCCCTGTGAGCCTCTTATGCCAGTGCTTGAAGGGTTGCAGAGACATGGGCTGGAATACAAATAAGCCTGGCAGTTGGCATACATGATGTGAAACAGTCTGCTTTGCATTAAAACTGGTGCATGCTTAAAGTCATTTATTTATTAATTTTATTGTCCAACAATTACAGTGTTCAACCCCTCCACACTGCAGTGTGCCAGCTGCAAAATGCAATCTATAAATGAATCTACAGCACATAGACTATATATTAGTCTAATATGGTCTACTACACATTATTTGATCGTGTTCTCCAGTACAAATTGCTATTCTCCAGTAGGGGGAGATAGTGACCTAGCACTAGGCGCTGAAGTTTGAGCTTTTCAAATCTTAAATTGCTTTTCTTCATATATTTCTGATTGATCATCTTTCACAGATTCTGGTTTGTGTTGAGGTTTCTTGCTCACGAGGGAGATGGAGTGAAGTGAACTGTCTGAAGTTATGCAGCAGGTGAAAGTGAATTCCATCAGATTTTAATGTTGTGAAGAAACGTCATTATTACTTTAGAGATTTTTCACTTTGACTGCAATAATCCAAGTTTAAAGGAGACTAATTAATACATTGTTATCATTACACACATCACAAGTAAATAAATCAAATCAAAACCGTTAATGGTAAAAAATAAGCCAATGGAAAATAATGTTTCATTTATTGTTTTCATCTGTAGTACTCACCAATGGTTTTGTTAGAAGGGATGTGGCATCAATATTTGTATACACACATTACAGTTAAGTATGAATTGCAAACATTGTACTTTTGACTCCATTAATACATAGATACTGAGGTAAGTAATCAGTTATTATATTTGTGTATCAGTAAATTAGTTTGGATTATAAATAAAACTGAATGTAAGTAGGTGGATTATAAGTATTGATTTCTTCTGTTCTGATTTTTTTTCTCCCACACTTCATCAGTGAAGAACCACATAAAGTGAGCAGATACTACAAAGGACTGGTTAATCTAATGTATCTTCCAAGCAAAAACAATCTTTCATTTTAAATTCTAAAAAAAATAATGAGAATTCTGGGAAATGACCTTAATAAAAATCCATTTGCAGAGAAACAGCACACTGCCAGGTAAGTTATTCAACACAATACAATGACAGATTGATTGATTTTTCAGGCTGCAAAACATATTGCTAATGAAAATGACTGAAGTACCCTGATCTAGCACCATCTAACTCAGATCATCAGAAAATCATCAGAAAATCAGTGATATTTTGCACCTATTACTGCTAGTATAACTCCTACTGATAATAAACAAACTTTTAATGCAGCACTTTTTGAAAAGAGTTTGCTCACATAATTATCCTCATCTACAGTAGGAGTTTGCCATGAGTAAACAATAGAGGCTGTGACAATAGTCTCTGTTGCTAACAACACTGAAGTCTGCATCACAACAAAGATGAAGTAAATGTTTCGGCACATTAACTGCAGATATGAGGCTCTCATAAGGAGGGATGTCATCGCTGCTTTTTGTTGCCATGTCAGTGCTACAGGGAAACGATATTACCATTGCTGCGGAAGAGATCCCAAGTAATCAGTCAACATATTACGATGTGTCACTGCAACCTCACACATCATTGTTTTCATTAGTTTTACTTACGTAATGTCGTCTTCATTGTCCAGACAGATGGTAAAGCAGTCAGTTGCAGTGGTCATTATAAATGTTTTATTGCAGCCCCCAGACTGTGGCAACAACCTCCAGCTTAACCCCCCCACCACTGGCATCCTCAAACTGAGCTAGAAAGTCCATCTTTATTTTTTAAGATCATGAGGTTTTGTCTGTGATTTGAATGTGGCCTTGTGTTTTTGCTTAGACACACACAACCTTGGGCACCGACTGTTGCTTTATAGTGTACTTTATGACGAATTGAACTTGAATTTTTGACACTGCAGCAGAGTATTAATAACACAAAGGTCTCAGGTAGTTTCCAGACCCTTTAACAGTAATTTCTTTTGGATGTTAATCTAGTTTTTGTTTTGCCTCTAATAGTTTTGCAGGTGTCACATCTACTAAAGGGTTCAGTTTCTGGCTGTATTCAGTCCAAATTAGGCACTGTGACCAAAATGCCAGTCCTCCCATTCATTTCAATGAATGTAGTGTGTTTAGGCTGAACCTCAGAATGTGCTGAAAAATAGCAGCAGCCCTGCAAAAGCTAAAAACTGAAACAGAATCAACTTTTGGAGAAACGCAACCAACATCACGCTGCAGTTGCCAGGTGATCAGACCAGAAGAAGCACAGGTAGAGAAGAACTTTGTTTACTATGTAGCATTGTAGCATTCTGCTGTTTACTGACTATGGTAGAGAGACTGATAAATCACTGTGATGACTGTACATCAGCTGTTCAACGCTGCCATGGGGGAGTACACTGATTCAGATTGCTGGTTACTATTTCTACTTGTGCTACAATCATGTAGTGACACCCCCACACCGCCACACAACCACGCACTGCAAATCACTGCAACGCCTGATGTGGTGTGAATACAGCCTAACACATGCACCGCTCAGAAACAAGTTTGAGTAATGTCTGTCAGCTTGTCTGGTCCCTCTCTTTCTGTTCTGGGGCCTTGACTTCCCTTGACTTTTTCCTACACTCGAATGGATTTCAGTGCACATCTCTGCATGTGGTGAGTGCTAAAAGATGACAAAGCATCTGACAGCCTCTCTTCCCCTTTGTACCCCGGAATCATCATTTTTGAATTTGGAAAGCAATGTACTCAATTTACTGATTGCCTTCTATTCATTTTTAACTGAATAATGAATTTGACTTGCTTGCTGATAAAATTGAGCTACAGGGCTACATCCATTTTAAAAATACTGAGGAACTTGCAGTCCCCGACCACCAAACATCTCACCAGTTTTTAATATTTGGATTATTTATACATTATTTATTTGGTTAGCTGTTCAGCTGTATTTTCTGCAAATATTATTTAAATAAAGTACTTGCACATTCCTCCCGAACAGCATACAACCTGAAGATAAAGGACCTTTTTCAAACATTGTTTCTGTTTTACCTATACTTAGTATAAGATTACTTCCAGGATTTCTTTTTTTCAGTTTCAGTTTTATTTCCCAGTACAAAGATATCAGTGTCTTTTCGAAGGTCTTGCCAAGAAAAATCGTTTGGTGGAGTAGTAATGACTCCTTTGTTGATTTATTTTACCTTGATTTACTTGGAACAATGTGTGCTTGAGAACCAATCCAATCATATAATCTTTAATAAATTTATAATATTTTGGCAGTAGGGACCAAAAGAGGAGAGACACAAGAGGCAAAAATCAGGCACTTAGGTAGTTTTCATTGCCAGTACTGTATGTGAGCCTGGAGGCCAGTCAAGTGACTGTATCATTGCAAGTACAGCACTTCATGTCAAACAGCAGCTACAGCCGGATTAACTGCACTTTTTCACAAATGAATCCTTCAAAATCCCATTTCAGTAAAGGTGCATGAATAAGATTTTGACAAAGTGACTATAATACATCTGTGTGGGTTTGGTAGAGTGGTCAATCGATACAATGACTCAATGATTACCTGGCAAGTGCAGTAGATTCTCACTTTACTTTCAAAACTCACATTTTAACCTGTCTTCTGTTTTGGGAATGAAAAAGCCTCTACACGCTGGACTTTTAACTATTTAACTCTTACACTTTTTCAAATGCTCAACAATGGTGCCACACGGCATGACAAGTGAAGCGTAGGTGTTGCTAAGCATTTTACTACCAAAGCTAAAAAGCTACATTTTCAAACCAAAAAAGCAAATGACAAAACTGGATTATCAAGCCACTTTCATGGATCTCTGGTGTAATTTTAACTTGCTATCTTGCCTGACTGTGGTTTGTCTGACTTTATATCAGTTTATAACCCAAGACACCTACCAGGAATTTGTAGACATAGCAGTTCCTGTATCACCTTCACAGGCTAAAGTTAGGTATTCATGCTACAGCAAGAGAGTTGTTATTCTTTTTAAGACTTTGTGAGCAGACCTGAGGTCAGTACGTTACTGTAGCTGAGTCTACTCTTTATAGATGCATTCTACATGTAAATCTAATGGGGAAAAACAATAGATCTGACTTTGTCGTGCGTTTGCACGATGAGGTTTTGGTCATATCCCTTTTCTGCAGCTTAGAACAGATCTAAGATCAATAATAATAAAGCTATTATTCCTGCATTTCCTGCAGGTGACTTACTTTTCAGTTCTCCCTTGAACCAATAACTGCAACCTATGCTGGTTTAGTATTTAAACATTGAAAAGTAGTTCACTTTAGATATAATACAGGACTACTATTTGTGATGGAAACAATTACTAATTTTCTAAGAGTGAAAGAAGATGAGTTTAAGAGAAAATGGGAAAATGGATGAGGATTAAAGAAATCAGCATTTAATCATTTTATTTACAACAACTAACTTATGGTTTTACATTTGTAATAAGAAAATAGCATTGTGAGCTACATTACTTGGTGTAATCTGTTACCTCCTCTTTGCAGTTGTACATTTCATTGTTGTTTTTGGTTTTGCTTGTGTACATGTATAAATTCAATGATGATCTCGCTTAGGGCCCCGAAATGATCTGGAGCTGTTTGAGTGCTTGTGTAATTGTATTCCCACACCAATTATGGCACCAGCTGCATAACATAAAAAAGGAAGTATGTATTTGACATCAACCCTGCCACACCAATCGAAACATTGTTAACATTATTGCTTGATCTACCATACCAAATGATGTATCTCTCCAGTCCAAAGACATGCAGGATAGTTGAGTTTCTAATTTGTCCATATAAATGTAAGTGTTGTCTGTCTGTATGTGTCAGCCATGTGATATGTCACACTGCTGATCGCTCCAGGCTTTTACCCCGCTTCTAGCAACGTGAGCCTAGACAGGCAATCTTACCCATTATCCTGTTGAGGATGAGTGGGTTAGACTGAATATATATAGATGAATGAACCAATGGCTTGGTATAGTGACACACTCGAAATGATGACCAGTAAAGTAGAACTAACTGTAGAATTGAAAGAAAAACAGAAACCAAATTTAGAAAATCTCTGCAGTACACTCATTGCCCAAATGAAATACATATTGTTTGAGTCACCAAAGCATGTTTCTCTGTTAACAGAAGCATCCAACAACATGCTTTAGATGCTCAGTGGGGCTTTGGGATAAATCAAATCCAAGACCTTGACCCATGGGCTTACTGTGCATGTTAGCAGGCAATGAGATGTCAGCTCCTCCGATTGCCTTGTTAACTAAGAGCTGCCTGGGAGAAAATCTAGGTGTTAAACAGCAAGAAAAGACCGTCAAGTCAAAATGAGGAAATAGAAATGACCTTCTGGGCAATAACCAGCAGTGTGTGGTAAAGGTCAGACTCAGAGGAGCAAGAAAGTGGAACAGCTAAGACAGACATGTGAAAGTGAAAGCCACTGGCGTAGGATGTTCAGACCCACGTAGAAAGCAGAAACCGAAAACCATGCATTATGTCAAACAAAGAGAGAGGTAACAGATAGCTGAGAGAAAGTGACAAGCCGCCCATGGAAGCAGCCAGGTTTGTAAAGAGTGAAGCGCATGTGAAGGCAGAGAGGCAACTAGAGACATCAGATAAGAACCAGAAGAAACAAGAGCACCTTAATGGATAACTTCAGAATTCAGAGGAGAAACACAATGGTGCTGAAGGGATAAGAGACAGGACAAGGACAAAGAATTTGAAGAAAAAGACAAACTACAGATTCAAATCGATAATTGTGTGCACAGGAGATTCAAGTACGGGGTAAAACACAACCAAGAGACAGTTGGAGGAAAAAGTGGGTGAATTGAAAATAGCAAATGTTGAAGTTGGTAAAAATACAAAAACTTTGTAACAAAAACTTCAGACATTTTTTGCATTATTGCTTGATGTTAACTGCTAATTATTGAGTCCAAATACTCCCAGAAATATTGTCAGCTATTGGAAAGTACAAAGAAAGCAGAGAAAATGTTGACCTAGTAATGATAATACTTATTTTTATTATTCAGATTTTAGAACCTCAGTGTGTTTGTGTTGAAATCCAAAGAGTGCCACATGGGGATACTTTGTCAAGAACCTGCCACCTGCATGTGTACAGATGCTGTCTGAACAGCTGGCTCCCTTTGTGACCTCACAATGGTGATGTAATGCTGCCACCCCATTTAAAGGGCAGAAGATGTTTCTTGGCACAGGAAAAATCTTAAAGAGATGTGGGAGAAGCAAGTCAACTGGCAGGAGCGTACAAAATCTTTTTCATTTTTTAACAAGAAGAGTGCGAAGATGTCACCTCCCTGAGCCGTGGGCTAGAGAATTGTGAATTTACCATAATTTTCGGACTATAAGCCGCTACTTTTTTCACACGCCGTCATACCGCCAATACATTTAGGCTCGTCACACCAGACCAATGAAATTACCGAACAGGTCACAGTGGACCAATGAAACTGTTCGAATCATCATAAATCAAACGCACTCACACTAAATTCTTCAGTCATTTTGCGCGTCAATTCAGAGGGTGCAGCTTATATACAGGTGCGCTCAATAGTCCTGAAAGTACGGTATTTTTTTTTCTTCCTCCTCACTCATGCATTTTTATATCAATGTTTAACATGCATAATGTTGGATTTGCAGTGGAAAGTCAACTACACCCTGGCTTTTGTTATTGTGCTGTGGGAAACTTTAACTTCTTTTATAATAGTTTGACATTTTGGAAAAAAAACTCTTGTTCATTTATTTGTTGAGCGTTAGATGAGAAGAACCACTATCATGTCTGTACACTAAATATGAAACTATAGTAACGAGTCGTTAGCTTAGCACAAAGACTGGAAAAAGGGGGAAACAGCTAGCCTGACTCTGTCTAAAGGTAACAAAATCAGCTGACCAGCAACTCTACAGTTCTCTAATCAACATGTTATATTTTGTTATATCTGTCACATAACCCCCTGTTATGTACCGGGATGTTTCCTGGATTCTTGTCATCACTGTCAGGCAGCCAGTGGAGACTCCAGGAAGTGACTGCACTTGGCCAAGAATTAGTCGTGCACATAAAAACCAAGTGTTCCACCACACTTCAATTGTGTAGGGACAAATAAAATGTCACATGTTAATTACTGAGAGTTAGAGGGGCTGGAAGGTGGATTTTGTTGCCTTTGACCAGAACCCGGCTAGCTGTTTCCTGGCTTTATGCAAAGATACAATTTTAGTGACTTAGTTCCTTAAATCAGTCTCTCATTTCTGTCCAATACTGAGCCTGTGTAGCTGCCACGTGAGAAAAACAAAACTCATGCATTATTATTGCACAATGCGCAGGCAGTATTTTCAAAATTGGTAATCTATTCTTTTAACTTTTAACATTTGTTTTCTTTGAGTTTTGCTCTTCAATGGCAAGACTTGGCTTGCAGACATAGAACTGGACCTGAGTGATCCATCTATCTTGAAGTTGGTCCAGTTAACAAAAGATTATAGGGCAGCCAAAGTTACTCATTATGTTCTTCTTCTTTAAAATGTTCTCCCAATTATTATGGGAGAATCTCAGGTCCAAAGGAGAAAGCACAGGGGGAAAAATACATATTCAGAGCAATAATATGAATGTGTTCATTTTGGTATGCAGAAGGCATAAATCACCAATTTCTCATTGGACACTGGAGCACATTAGAAGGAAAAGAAAGGGATGTAAGCAATGGATAGACTAAGTTCAGATTGTGGCGTCACCCAACTCTTTATCATGTCTTTGATTTTCAAGACCATTTTACACCACTGGCTCACACAGTAAGCTTATGTGGGTTTAGGGACTTCTGTGTTCTTTGTGAGCAAGTCTTCGTAGCAACGTGATATTGCTTCTCCATAAGCTCCCTTGAGGAGCTCATTTCTGTAATCCCTTTGCTGAAATCTGTAATGCATATACAACAGCTGTTCATCAGTCTTCCCCCAAATTGTCCAAGAGGACGTTTCAGATCAAGCTGGAAGGAATGAAAACACCATAGAACTGGATTACGGTAAGTCCTCTTGCCATAGAAGTAAAAATATTATCTGAATCTTCTATATTTTGATTTTACAAAGTTGATTTCTGATTTAATGGATTCAAGGCTGACTTTTTAAAGTGACTTATTATACTCCCCCCGTCCCCACTGTGATTTTGGGTGTATTTGGTGATTTTTATTAATGGTTGTATAATATTGTTGTTATGGAGAAATTCATCCTTATCTCTCATTTGCAATAAATGTTTCCAAAAATTGAATAGAAATGGATACATGAATGAAACAAATCTTGATACAGTGGTAGTGTTGTTTCCACTAATAATGGGTCAGCCTGGTGGATTTAAAAAACTGCACTAGTGGTTTTGCACGTTTTGGCCCATTAACTGTAACAGATAGACCAGGCTCGGACTTGAACAGGCAGACGGAGACCAGGAGGATAAGGTAAAGTTTATTTTCCAACAGGACAAAAATGCAAAAAGGGATAAGGGAAAACAAAAATCACTTCCAATGGAAGGAAATACTGCCAACAGGGCAACAGAGCACAAAGTAACAAAATAACACAGGAACAGATACTACGAGGGCTACAACTAGACACTCGACAAGAAGACAAGACAAACTGGCAAACAGACACAGGAGAGCAGAGACTAAATACACAGAGGGAGAGGTAACAAACGAGCCACAGGTGAGAGGAGCCAACGAGACGCAGGTGAGGAACATCACTAACAGGGACAGACACACCCAGGGGAAGGGAAAGCCGGAGCATGACATTAACTACAAATTGCTTATACTTTACATTTCTGTCAACCTTTTTCCAAAGCACACACAAAAAAAAAAATTTCCAAAAACAAAAACAAATTTTCTTTAGTTTGACAGTCCATTCCCGTAAACAACTTACTGCCATTGTTTTTGTGTAAAAGTTAAGTTATATAAATGTGATAAACTAAGAGCAACCCTTTTAAATGCTGGAAATGACCAAAGCTACATGATCCTAAATTTGCAACAGCGTACAGTTTGCACCGGATTTTCTGACAGCATAACGCATTGCTGCACCACATCTGACACTTGCTTTATTAGCTCTTGGACCATCTGGGCATTCTTGAATGGAAGCTACACACAACTTCAGTGCTACATGACAAGAACATGAATAAAAACAAGGTGTTCATTGTAATGAATTACATGTTCTAACAGAGTTTAAAGTTTCATTGTGCACTGAAATAAACAGAAAGCAATTGCGGCATGGACAGCGTTTAAACTCCAACCATTATGGTTTCACTATGAGGTACTCTTTGCAGGCATCACTAAAATACCATGACAGTGCATTTTTAAGAAATAGAGTGAGAGATGCTTTATGATTTTCAATGGATTGGGTTGAAAGAACAGTCTATTAAGAGCTGATTACTCTTTCTATGACCAAGCCTCATAGATACTTGTAGCTGTGTCCTGCAATGGCACTTATGGAATAAAGCTTTTCCGATGCACAGTTACTCCTGCAACTCTTGCAGTTCTGTCTCTGCCTGTTCATGATGCCAAGTTCTTTGTTGTTTTTCTTCTGCTGCTCATTTGATCTCTGTTTCTGCATTAAAATCGTTTCCCTGGCGCCCTCATTATAAACTTCAAAAATATTTTTGATTGAAGACATTTTTTAAAAAGCCAGCAGATGAACTATCCACAGCACTTTGTGAACATGCATAAGACTGCTCTTAAGATTGCGTTGGATTTCATCACACTTTCCCCAAAAAGTCAATATGCAATGAAGGCACTATTACATCTTTGGAAAATCCCTAACTCTTGCTTGGAGTATGCTTACCGCACTTTAGCTACAGAAATGCTTGGGGGTGTTGACCGACATGAGTGCTTTACGAGTTCTACTGAGCTCAGGAGAATGCTAACATGGGTATTTAAGAAGTGATGTTCAACCAGACAGCACTGATTAGCATGATAATTGTTAGCCTTTTCCACTGCATCTCAACATTTTAGTTGAAGCTAGTCACACACACCAGTCTCGAGGCTGATCTGGGCATCGGATTTAAGTTGCTTGAGTGCCGTTGTCAGCACTGTTACTCCTCTGGGTTTGACATTAAAAGCTCTCCTTATAATAGCCTGAGGCTGTTCCATGCCTGGGGGGGATTGATACAACACTGCTGTCCCAAGCCATGACACAAAAAATGTCCACACATTTAGACTCATCCATGGTTTATTCAGCAAGCTGCTGGCTCACAGCAGAGGCACACTGTTTTTTTTTCTTCGAGCAGATGAAAGTACAATGATATCTCTGTGGGATGTGGGAGTTCATCATACTAGGCTCTTGTACTTGACACACTGTCAAAGTGTTTGACAGTTGTCTTCCGGTCAGAACATGGTTATGAATATTAAACCCTGCAGATTGGTGCAGGAGCGGCTTTCAGTGAAGGCAGTACGTAGGAAATAACATCATTGCTAGAACAGTTGGTTTGACTTAAAAGGCCATACAACCTCTACTACATTTAATCAATGAGTTATGATATTCTTGTGTTTTCATATTAACAATGGACCACATCACTGCCGTCTCTGCAGCTCCCCTCGTCTCTGCGGAGCTCACTGTTTTCGTTTTCCTTTCCTGCTTTGATTCACAGCACTCTAATAACTCACTGCACACTAGCTGTCCAGCACCAAACAGCTGACAGACACAATTAGCAACTAGCTGGTGAACACGGTGAAGCATTTAGCAAATAAAGGGAAATTTCCTTCAGGAGTTATTGGATATCAAAAATAGTGCTAAAAGAAGTAAGATGTTAAAAATGTAAGCACCACCCATCAAACATTCAGGAAACCCCAAAACAGTCCATGTTTCAGAGAGCATTTTTAGGGCCGCTCTCAAGTTTTAAATACGATTATGAAATACTTAAATAATTCAAACTTAATGAGCTGTGATGTCTCATCAAACCAAACTCCTCTCAGCATTATTTCAGCAGTAAAGAGAGTCTGACAGTAAAGGTGACCTGAAGGCTATTGTTCTCCCTGTGAAGTCAGATTAAAGCTTTATGTATATAGGATGGAGGTGACCTAGCCTGGGGCTAAATGATCTGTGTGAGTCCCAAACGTGATTGTTATCCAGCAGTGAGAGGAACCTGGGGTTGAACTATCATTTCACATGAATTTTCAAACTGAGCCACTAAATAGCAGCTAACATGGGACCTGCGATGGAACACTCTTCCCTGGTGTTTTTAAGCATTAGTTCCTGCACTACTTTAAGGAGAAAGGTGAAGTGAGAAATGCTGCCGCGACCAATCTGCCATTCTGCTTGGAGTTGCCGGCGACAGCGAACGGAGCATTCTGAATCCATAATGATACAACACTCTGCTGTGGCGTGTCATTATAACTGTATCCTTTTTCATGTCTTAACGCCAACAGAACTAGCCTGCTGTTCTCGCTCAGCTGTTGTATGTGAGTGTCTGTCAGAGAGACTGTAAGCACAGCAGTATGCTATAAGATCAATCAGTTCTTTACTTTTTCATGCACACCAGCCCCTGAGTGGGAAAGCAGGAGACAAAGAAAAAGTATAGCCTAATGGCAAAGCCAGGCATGCCTTCGAAAAGAACAATGGAAAAAATGTATGTATGTATTTCTCTCCTGCTCCTAGCATATTAGTGTGGGTAGTTTGGGCATGGTATGTGTGATTTATTAGCTTGGAAGACAAGATAGTGGTTCTTTGAAGACCATGACTGTGATCTAGCAAGTCCTGAGGCCTCTGATGAATCTACATGCCTTGCTATGTTATTGTGTCTAAAATGAAAGGTGTCTGTTCAATGACCAACATTGCTAAACCCTGACATCCATGACACTTTTTTAAATAATCTCTTCCGCACAATGTTGAGCTGATTTACTGATAGCACATCAACATTTGACACCGTTTCTGTGGTGTGATTCATTTTCTTCCAGCCAGATCAGCTGTATCAGTGCTATCAGATTTATTTTCCAGTACTGGCAGCGTCTAAGTTTTTGATTTGAGTGTGTAATTTACGTTACCAGCGGGAATGATGAGATGAAATTTGAGTTGCACGCCTCAACACCTGACATGCATAAAATAATACCCCAAACCCCACCCCCGGCTTCTCTGCATATGTTTCTGTATCTTTCCAAGTCTAGGCTGTTGGAGCATGATAAGGAGGCGTAAACCAGGAGATTAATGATTTTCCTCCATCTCACATGTTACCTGTTTTTTATGGTTGACCCTTAAAAATGCCACTGCAGCCCAGGAATCTCTCAGTCATTTCACTCCACATATAGATTATCTTGTGGAGAGAAGTCTTGCTTCCTCACCGTGCTCCATAATGATCCGGAAACAGGTGGCATTTTCAGATTACACGCACACTGACTCGATTGACTGTTCGATTTAACCTTGTCCCTTGTGTTCACTCGTATGGTAAAACAATCCTTGTGTTCAATATATATGATATAAATATACACCATATTGTATTTTTCTTCACCATACTCCCCTAAATACCAAATGCATGCTTACAAAATGGATATAAAAAAGAGTAATGGATAGACTGAGGAGGCAAGATTGAGCAGATGGGGGAAAGTGGCTGAGATAGAGAGATAATGCAGTGTTTACATCTATAACTTCTTGATAAATGGCCTGGAGTTGTATGTATGGGCTCAATTGTTTACCGCCACTGCCCTTTACTTGTGTTAATTAAGACCTTGCACACTCTGCCTTCAGGTACAACTCCTTGACTAAAAGCAAGGTTCAGTGTAGGTTGGAAGACTTTTTCTCTACTGTCTACAACTGCCATATATGTCTGCTCATAGAGAAGTCAGCTGGTCATCTCGACCCTCTCGTTTTTTCATCAATACTAGAAATGCAACTGTGGCAAGTAACTCACTTTCACTATCCTGATTCTTAAATGACGCTACAAATGAGCCGGTCTTTAATGTTTCATATTTAAAAATGTCACTGACTGTTGCAGAGAGGGACTATCTTTAAGGACTACTGGGCACTTTAGCTGACATTCTTACCCATGGAGACTTACAATGAGAGATCAGGTGAGGGGTCAGTTGCTTGCTCAGGTATACTTGCTCATGACACATGACTGTCGATGGACATTGATTGTTGAAAGATTAAACCTGGAACCCTTAAGCTACAGAACAGTCTGTCTACCTACAAGGCTGCTAAATAAATAGGGAATATAAGCAGGAAAAAAATGGTATGGGTAAAAGTATTCTGAACAAAGGAGATTTTAGAAGCTTGTAAAATATGCTTTTGGAAATAGTGAAAGAAAAGATTAGACTTACTTCTAGTTGTAAGGCAGGGTCTTTCAGAGTACTGAGACTGTAGACCTCATAAACTTTGGTTTTCAGCCAAGGCTTAACTTGGAAAAGAATGGCAGATTTGATCAGCAGCATGCCCTCCCCACTAATACAGAAGGCACCTATAAAGAGTTTGTAGTACATTACATTGTACACAAATGTATCTGTACCTATGAGAAATATGTTCCATTACTACAACATATAAACATCTGTAACTTCCTTACTCTCTTACAACCAAATTACATGCTAATTGGGATATTACAAGAGCCTTTTTGAGCCTTCTATTGAATAACCTATTGCTGAATCTTACCGGGCTGTCTTTGATAGTGGGTGTTGCATTTCACAAGCCTGTGATTATCATAGAGGTCACAGAAGTCATTTTATTCAGCGATGTTAAACGATCAAACTAGCATTGCAATCTTCAAAGGGCAGATAAACCCACTCATATTTCCACATTAGAGTGAGAAACACTTTTACTTACTAAGCACAAGGGGCACACAGGCAAATAAACGTGGTTAATTGGTGCCGAATGCTGACACATTGAAGGACACTTAAACAACACTGAAACACCAGGTACAGTGCAGTGCAGACTCAATGTGCTGTTTAAAAGTAGAATATATGGTAAAACCAAAGAGCTTTGTCAAGAATCGGTGCATAAAAGATGCCCAAGATAAATAGATTTTGTTAGAGCACATGTAAAGATCTGCAGATTTTAGTTTCCAAAAACCCCTTAAATTGGATAAATTCCACAAGTTCTAAGAGTTCTGACTCTTTCTGACCTCATTATTGTCAACAAGAGACAACCAAGGACCTGTGAACGTTGTGTAATTAAAGCTTTAAAAGTGATTTCAGAAAGTCTGCTACTCATCATGGTATGAGTGTATGAGGCTTTTAAGAAGAACTTTAGCAGTGAAGAGATGATGCCGCACTAATATAACCACCTGTGATACAACAACGTTTTTATTGATGGATGACATGATGACCTGCTGTAGTTGATGCAAACATCTGTAGGTTCAGAGATTTCATTTTCTATTTGTTGCAAGATGTTTTTTTAAGCCACACTAGAGGCATGGCTCACTTTATCTGTGGTGCCACCATTAGGTTAACATTTGTGGTTTTGGGTAAATTAAATGTCTCAACTATGTGGTAGATTGCTATGGAATTGTTTGCTCTCACATTCATGTCCCCATAAGGATTAATGGTAACAGCTTTGGTGATCCCTTACCTTTTCATCTAGCCACATGATCAGGTCAAATATTCAATTTGTCCAATACTTTGGTACTTGCAATATTTATGACAATCCCATCAGCTTTAGCTCTAAATTGTATTTTGTGCTAATAAGCATATGTAAACATGCTAAGTCCATCAACTAAGATGAACATGGTTAACATTATACCTACTAAAGGTTAGCATGTTAGCACGTCACTGTCTTTGTACTCTCTCATGACAGGGTTGTACAGCTGATGTACAGTCATCATGGGGCCGATCAATCAGTCTCTCTGCCATCTTCATGGCTGTAAACAGTAAAATGCTACAGTGCTACATGGTAAACAAAGACCATCGTCAGCTTGGCGCGTTCCGGTCTGATCATGTGATCTGCCACCCCAGCGTGACATTGGCTGCGTTTCTCCAAAAGTTGATTTTGTTTTAGCTTTTGGCTGCAAGGCTGCTGCGTTTTTTTGATACCTGGCAACATCAAGGTATCTCCACTGCAGCAGCAATAGCAGACAGTTTCAGGTACCTAGAACATAAACAGTAAATGTCAGATTTCGCGGTCACAATCCAAAAACTGAGTAACTTTTCAGTTAAATAAATAAAAAGACACATTGTACAAGAGGCAATTTCTCCAGACAAGCCATTTTCTCCACATACAGTACACTGAAGCACAGGCTAAAGCAGATACTTCTAAAAGGACTGGTGCTTCAATGAAAAAATGGCATTCCTGCTGCACAGTTTTTCATGTTTTATGCTTGTTGTGCATCAGAATAACAGAATTACGTTTAGTTCCTACATGGATGAAAATGAGATTGTTTGTCTATAATTAAACTGTGCAGCCATGAAGTGCATCTTTGTGGATCTGTTCTCAGTAACATGTGTAAATAAAATAATTTGAACAAATGGGTCCAACACTGTGGCATTTTTCTCTCTTCACTCTGACTTTTTCTCATATAGAAAACCTGCCATCACTCTATAACAGAGACCCTAAAAGTCATTTGAGAGAATATAGAAAATCAGGAGCTGAAGTAGTAGACCACAAGTAAATTACAACACTTCATCCCAAAATAAGTCCTGGAATGCATTGAAGATTGGTGATATAAAGTATACCAGTGCGAGAGACTCGGAGGGGGGATATTTCCTTTAAGCCAGTCTGTGATGATGGCGCCAGGCCCACCTCTCTGTGGTTGATGGATTCATCATTGTCCATCCTCACGTCTCTAGCCTGTCAAGTCCACGATCCACTAATGCTGGTTAGAGGATGGGGGTGTGGGGGTTACATCATCTGTATAGTGCTGAATGAATCTTTATTCAGCCCTTTCACTTTCTTTCCTCTGACCCAGCATTATCGCAATTGGATTAGTTTGTGGCAATGTAAGGACAGAGGGAAAATGAAACAGGGACAGAGGTGAAGGTAAATATATGTGAGCTACAGCAGTGGAGCCTGTTGTGCTTGTACAGAAGTGAGGCAACTTTTAGTGGACAGTCACAGGGAGGACGATGTTTCTTTATAATAATGTTTTCCACGTTAAATACCATTGTCACTACCAATTGAATGCATCTGACAACCCAAAATAATGTTATCTCTTTAAGAATATACCACTTGGTCACATTGTGGATACTAGAAATATATTGTAATGGAGAACTTACATAATAATAATTACAGTACCATGCAAACCATGCAGTGCCTGGAATTCCAAGAAATGTGGGGTAATTCCAACCAGTTTTATACAGCATCTGTTCTACTTTTGTTTTTGAATTTGTTGTTCAATGTGGAACAGTCAGTATGCACACAATGGAATTGTGGAGGCAGATGTCAGAATTTCCCATACTGCCAAAATGTCCCTGCCAAATAGCAATAAAAGTTCTCCATGGTTGGTAATCTTTTTTCTAAAACCAAATTCAAACAGTTACCAAAAGTGTTATGTCCTCTGCATCTGACATCCTCTCATTAACCACTCAAGTACATCAGTTTCCTTTTAGTAGACACTCTTGTTGCAGATCCACTCACAACGCTTTGTCTCCGCCGTAAAATAGTCAGCATGCAGTACCATAGTGTGCACTTGTTTTATAAAAAAGGAAACTAGTGATTTGATTGGTCATGTTTGATGCAAGCCTTTCTATACCTGCACATAATACAGTGTATTCCTCCTGACTAAAGCCATGACTAAAAGTGAGTTGCTACACCATGTGAGTCTGTGTGACTCTATTGATGAAGATAGATAAGACATTCATGAATGGAAGATATGAATGAAAATATTTAGCAAGAGAAGATACAAGTTTTAAAATGAGCAAAAAGCCAAGCTACAAGCTAGGTGGGACATCTTACATTGCACATATATAACATCACTTAATTGATGTTCTGGGGTAGCTTAGAGATCCCAACATTAGTGATGTGACAGAGGCAGAGTGAAGTGTGTTTAGCACTAATGACAGGTGAAGAATACTCTGTCCTTGCCTAATCGTCAAGGGTGTGCATGAGCAGGCCCAAGAGACAAAAACAAACAATGACAATCTGTGTTTTTATGTGTGATGTAATGTGCTTTCAAATCTTTGGTGTCTGAGCCTTCAGAGCATAGAGCCATGTAACAGTGACATCCCCACTCTGCCACAATGAGTGTACACATACTACATACTATAGACTGTTTTCACTGTTTGAATTCAAAGGATGAATGTATTATTTATGCTAAGAATGCTGGCAGCCAAACATGATATGAAAATATATGAAAATGGTATCAGGGATACAAAACTGGACAAAGTGGCATTAAAGTGAGGCCTGCAGGTAGAGCCTGTGGCCTGAATCAGGTAGAGAAGTGCCTGTCCAACATGTCCTTGTATTCTTATTTCCTTGTTGAGCTGGTACTTTGCTGCTCTGTATTCCGCTCTATTTTCTGCCTTGTGAGCTCCCTCAATGTGTCTCCCTTGCCTGAGCTCTTTGGTAAACCATGGCTTGTTGCTGCAGCGCACATGAATGCAAATTAGCTCTCTGAGACTACAGGAGTTTCCAACCATACTCTATTTTTGATGCAATGAAATATACACCTCTAAGCAGGTTATTGTATACTAGACAGCCATGCGTGTGCTAGAAACTTACAGAGCTCTGGCACTATGCACTAGCTGCAGGATCAATGCAGGAGATGGATATTTCAGACTCTGCAGTCACCTCTCAATGTATACATGTCCTTTTTAGCTGGACATGCAAGTGTAACTGTGAATGTTATATTACTATATGGTATATTTATTCACAATAATATAAACACAAAACATAAAAAATTAACAGTTTCCATTTATATTGCAATATATTTTGGATGCATCCATCTAATTTATTAAGCATGTATCTTTGAAGATATTGAAAAAACAGAGTCCTCAGCACAAAAGGTAAATCTTGAATATATTTATATCGTAAAACAGACTTTCCAGCAGCTCTGCTGGTATGCAGTGACCCTGGTTGTCACAATATTTAACAGGGTCAAAGCTATTAAACCAGAGGTCAATGGATGTGTGATTTTGGAAGAAGGCTTGCTTAAAACAAACTTGCAGTCATAGTTTGGACCTGGAACTTAAGTGAATTTAAGATGTTTGCCTATCTCTGCATGTGGGAGGAGAAGGCTGAAGGCTGCAGGCTGGGGAGCGAATGCAGCACCAAATGGGCACATTATTTAAGGGGTTTGTGCTGTGAACCCAGAATGTAGATGAGAGGAACATCACAAGACCAAAACATACACCTACAAAGAGGGGATTTAATTATTGCTTATAGAGTGGCTTCTTTGATTTAAACTTTAAAGTTGTAATAATATTTTACTGTTAATGCTAACCCAACATATTCCACTGCTGCTTCACATTAAAAACATCTAAATTGGCTTAACAAGGGGTGGCAGTCACAGGAAATGCAATACATTTGTCACAGAGGTTAGCACTAACAGTGATTGTGAAAGAATATACCAATTAATTTGTCTCATATATGGAGGTTATACCTATAACGGTTGGCAGTTTCTTGCTGGTAGCTATGAAATAGCTGAAATGTTAATATGTGCCCACCTTCATATTAGTGCATATGATGCAACTGCTTTTAATATATACCCCTCTGTTTTGGTGAATTTAAATGAGCAGTGAGAAAATCAGGCCACTAGGATCTGTATTCATGATAGTCTCTGATATCCAACTGTAAAGTAATCTTCTTTTAACTTCTTGCACTGGCAGCAACATCAGTTTTTGATGGTGGCATCAGAAGATGCTTTGGTACAAGTGACAAGTTTTTATTCTGTGTGTTGTCCAATGCAATATGTTGCTTTTTGAACTTAATTCCATGTCTGTGTTATTGTTCTGTGTTGTTTGAATACCTGAGGGGATGTTAATAACTGGGGCTGTCCACTCAAATTGTTATCACCAAGCTCTGGCTGATGGTTAGTGCTGGCACACTGAATTGATAGAGTTCTGGATCAAGAGGATTCTCTAGTCAGTCGTGTACAGAATGCTAAACACTGGTATTTATCAGGGATAGTGGGTGAGATGTACAAGAGCAACTGAAATAGTTTTTATATGCACTTTGTTCAACTTGTTCAAATGGAAACTGTGGACAAGTGCTTTGTGTTGGAGACAGAGGACACAAGAAGATGGAGTGTTTCCTTACACACTCAAGACAGCTTTAAGGGCTGGTGGAGAAAAGTGGCGTCAACGGGCTGTTCAGGAGATTGACAAGTTTTGGCTGGAAGTCAAAGCATTTAGAGATTCTGGGGGACTTTAAAGAATTAGCACAGGATGCCATCAGGCCACTCTGTCCATATCCAATACTGAGAGAGAGAAGTTACACCTGTACATGACAAGTTTAAAGCCCTTTTCCAACAAATAGACGTGAACTCTCTGATCTGGACAAGATGCACACCATCAGCTTTAAGCCTTCATGGCAGTTTCTGGGGAAATGTAATCAATCAACATGCTAGGCAATACAGCTAGTGTTGTGTTCACCATGCATCAATCTCAACTGATGCATACAGGAAAGTTGGAAAGTTGAATGGTTTCTTTCTACTAGGCCAATAAAAAGACTCAAAAATGTTTTACAGGAAACAAGGACTGTAGTTGCTATGGTTATTTGCTCTGAGTAGGATCTTCAATTATGCTAATTTAACTCTTGTGATGACAATTTTAACCATTTTAGCAGTGTGCCTCTAAAGATGAAAATGACAGTCTGTCAGTCACTTCACCCCTTTGGTCTAGACTGAAATATCTCAAAAACTATTGAATGAAATGCCATGACATTTTGTAAAGACATTCTTGGTGCTCAGAGGATGAATCCAAATCACTCTGGTGAGCCCCTGACTTTTCCTGTAGCAACCCCAGGAGATAAAAACTTTCGCTCATTCAGTGAAATATCCCAACATCTAGACAAGCACATAATTTTGTACAGCTCATTCGTGATTCATAGTAAGTTTTCTCAGGTGGCCTTTGTAAATGTTTTGGAATGTAATTACTTAATTAAATCAGTATCTCTAGCAGCATCACTACATTATAATTTCTTCTCTGACATTGCTGATCTCAGACAAATCCCACCACTAATCGGCACCTTTTTAGCTCTCGTTTTCTCCCAGAATGTGGCTGAAGGGCAGTCCCAGTCGCTGCCTGCCAAATTGGCTCCAACCTTGGTAATCGTGCGCTAAGTACACGTAGATTGCAGATGTAAATTGAATGTATGTAAAACTGGTACTGAATATTTATCAGAGATGTGTAAAATAATAAGATCTATTCAGAATCAGAGGTGGACTACAAGCCCTGGTCTGTTAAAGTATCTATAGCAACTGGTAACTCCCCCCCCCCCCCAAAACAGTCTGTCTTTATGCGTATAAGCAACAAGTATCATGAGAAGCACATGAAAAGGGATGCTCTTTTTTTAGGTTCTCCAGTTCTACCTTCTGGTTCCTATCAATTAGAAGAGAAACAATATAAGGCCTCCCTTCCAATTAAAGAAAGGAATGAGTGGCTTTTTCCATGCAAATTAACCAGTATTTGCATTCCAGCCATCCAAATTTGCATTTATAGTGTTTCCATAAGGTTGTTTAGTTGTGTGTTTAATCATCAGGGATATTTAGTGTAACGGAGGGGCTCATTAAACTCTTGAATAAATACAGTTGGCTTTTATCGATGCAAACAAGACAAAAAGGGGGAAACGTTTCTTGACTCAAAAGTTTTGATGAGGTTAAGTTCATGCTGGTCCATCACATATCCAACCTGGAGATTCTCCAGAATTAGTGAGATTTATGACAGTAATCTGGCAGATAACTCCGTGGACACACTGGATGTAAATAACAGCTGGAATGATTAATTTACTCCAAAAAGTGACACTGAGCAGAGTGTGCGCAGAATGACAAGTAGGGTGGTGAATATATTGAGTCAGATTTCATTATCAATAGAATTACTCTCTCCTCTGTTATTACAAGTGTGATAAAGACCAGCCACAGGGTTGTTGAACTCATCCACGGCTCTTCTGCACTGCCACTTTGTAATCAGATGGCTAAATTACATTAGTGTGGGCAATTCCACTGTGTATAGTATAGATGAATAAAAAACATTAGCACATTATTTTTTTTGAGAGATCCACCTCATAAATGATAGTTTCATTGGTATGATCGTTTTCAGGTTTGCATTGAATTTCAAATCTTGTGAAATTCGAACAAAGTAGGGTGTATTTGCTAAGCCCATTTGTCACGATTTTAACAAGGCTTGGATAATAGGACCCAGAAGCAGACCAGCACAAGACAGGAATAGTAATATTTTAATAAAAACTATTTACATAAATGATAAACACATGGATCGGCCAAACACAAGCTCACGAAATCTACTTGCATACATGGATACAGATGAAACAGCAGTTGAAGGATACTCTGCACCTGGGCATGGATCAAAAACACGTCGACAAGAAACGTAAAGAAATCTACACATAAACGGGTACACATGGAACCGGAGTCAAAAGATGAGCTGCATATGAACATGGAACAAAAATATGCGTGTGAGAAACGTAATGTACCTAAGGTAAGAAAGGGTAAGGTGATGGTGATGACAATGAACCCAGAACGAGACAAAGGAAACACCCAGACTTAAATAGACAAGACTAAATCATGAAACCAAAAACAGCTGATACAAAACACACAGGTGAAACTGATCAGACTCAGGGGAAAAACCCAAAAAAAACAGGAAGACCTCAATACAGAAAAAACATGAACCATGAATTAAAAAATAAAACAGGAAACATGTCTAAACTTTCAAAATCATATTACAAGAAAACAGAACCAGTCCCAAGACCGTGCTACCATTTAGTTCTGTGGTTTTATACTGAGTCCTGGCAGAATTTCATGCTGCATATGTCAATCTTAACTACTACTAACTACTACTACCAAAAATATAGTCAACAATTAGATAAGATTATTAGAAATGAGTTACCCATAACTTTAAATTGAATTGCACTGACTATAAAATAAAATGTTCATATCTGCATGCATTTGGATTTAAGTCTAATTTCTAAACCATACATATTATAACTGTCTATTGTGTTTATCATATTTTTTTATCATGTTTTATCATAATGTATAATATAAGAAAACTATTCAATCACCTCAATGTCTAAATTCCTACTTTCACACTTGCTTCTCCTGGCACTCATTGTCCCAGTTACCAGACTGCTCTCTCGCTATCCCTCTAAGAGACAGAAGATCGTCACTGTCACACTGCAGGAGAATTCATGTCTCTCAGTTATTTCAAATACAGTCGAAGGGTGAGCTGGAGTCATAGCCAGAGGACATTTCTTGGATGGGCATCTTATTTTCCCAGGCAATCCTGTTTAATTTTTTTCAATGAATACTTTTTTTAAGCATTCATTAATCATAATATCATAATCATAATAGTTAATAATGTAAATATCTCCAATATTTACATTTTATTTAATATATTTAATTGCATATAAACAGTTGGACAGAATTAATTGGTGTGCCTGAGGTGCGGTAGCACGCCAGGGTCACATGGGCCAGTTCAGGCACGCCTTCAAATTTCTGCAGAATTTTCTAGTTCATCTTATGATTCTATTTTTTTATGTTTTTGCTGTTTGTTTCTTTTTATGATTTGATGTTTTAAATAAATAAATAAATGACCAAACTATAAAGCATTTGATTACAGCCTGCAATTATTTAATATATAATGGGTATTAATACAATTCTTACTGGGTTCCTAAACTTTGTCAGTACCTATTTAGTAATTCCAATGAATCCAATTATTAAACTTTAAATAAATTTTTTTTTTAAAATACTTATTTTATTAAAAAATAAATATGGTGTACTTATATTAATGCAGTGTACATTGTTATTGTTGCTTTGGAACAAAACACCATGATAAGCCTGGGAAGTTAAATACTCAGTAACAGTAATGAAGTTTTTGGGTGCAATATAAGATCCATCTGAGGATGTGATGTCAGATGTTGAGCTTTTATGCCGAAAATATGCCATCAGCTTTTAGTCCAAAACCTTTATTGAAGTTTTTTTGGATAACATTCAGCATAAAGAATACTGTTGCGACCAATATTTCTGCCAACGTTTTGAGAAGTACGCATGAAAAATTCCTGCTAAGGTAAAGCCTTACACTAGCAATCGAACAAGGCATTGAAATATGGACAGACCTTTATTATAATGTAAGTGTGGGTTATAAATAAAGCAGTCTCTTGTTCACCAGTTTGTCTATTCATGCAACTACCATATCTACTCCAGGCATAACTGTACAGTTTAGTCTATCATGACAACACAGTACAGTATACAAGCCCTTTAAAATAATCAGGGTTTAGAAACTGCATCCAACCAGGCACCGAGCTGTAAGACTGGGCCACAGTCAGACTGGATTAATTTCTCCAGGGTGCGAGGAGAAATTTTAATTAGCCTAACTGTAATAATAATTGAGCTATTTGTTATTTTCAATCCCCTCCCGAGCAACCGTGTTGGTTATGTTTTCCACCTCAACACTAGTATTCATTTTAGCCCCAATTCCCTGTTGTTTTCATACACCCTTGAAGGTGGTCCAATAACCTGAGTCCGTAGAACCTTCCCTGGGTTTCATTTCAGTTTCACATGATTTGAGTGTCAATCATACGGCAGCATTTCCTCACTGCCAAAGAGCTGTCTGTGAGAATGAAGACAGCCTGACATTAAAGCTTTGGAGCAGTCACTTTCTAATATAAGTGCTCAGATATTATCTCCAGCTATACACCTTAGGAACCATTAAGGTAGGTCCTGTGAGATACTATAATGGGTCATTGTAATGAAGCCTACTGCATATCAATGGCCGAAGCGCAACACCTCCAAATCTGAAAATTCACTTTTTTGAGAAAAACAAACAAAAAAAAGTTTTCTTGCAGAATGCTATTTGTTAAGGATGCCCAATACACAATACACTGTTTTCGGACTATATTACTATATTATGTGTTAACAATACTGACTAGGTATTATTACCTTGCAAAGTGCACATAGAAGGTTTTTTCCCACTTTTCCTAGATCATTTTGCAGACAGAAGGTTTTGCGCTTTGGCCATCGATATGCAGGATAAGCACAGTTGAAGAGTTGCGAAAACTTCTTAACATTTTCACATATTTGTTGCTTCTGTTCTGGTTTCAATAATGTAAACAATGACCAAAGTCATATCCCCCCTCAACTATTACTATTGCTGCATTTATTTATTTCAATAATCCAGTTAAATTTCCGGTTTAATTACATTTTCTAGATTTTCTATGCAAAAACATTTTAAAAGGCCCCTGACGCACAACTCAAACATGATGATTTGTTTTGTGGGTTAAAGTTAGTTCCATGAGCTTGACATTTTACCAAAATTAATCTGTGAATGACTTAAACTTGAACTAACCCCTGTTCTCAAAGAACACACACACACACACACACACACACACACACACACACACACACAATCCATGGCACTGAATAGTAAAAAAAAACTGAAATCTTCTTACTTTATCACCTGTGTTTTCCTGTAATTCCGCCTGGAAGCGGCTTAACAGACAAAGTTTCAGCTCTGTGACAGACAAAGTTAAGCTACAATAAGTGACAGTGACATTGACTGCAGGCTTACCCTTCCATAAATCCAATAGAAATGACTTCAACAAAAGCAGAGCCATAGCTGAGACAGCAGAGTAAGAAGAAATCCGATGAGGATGTCTCTATACGAAGCATATTGATGTGCTGTAGTTAATCTTTGGCAGCTTGCCATGAAAAAGCACTGGCTCTGAAACTAATGCACACCTGTGGGAATAAATCAATGTTGGCAATGACAGACGCTCATTTTTTATGGGATTGAATAGTAGGAAAATAATACCATGACTGTTGAATCCCTAGCTACATCTCATTAAGCGCTGTCTCCTTTCAAATTTCTTTAAGTTGGGCCCTGACTGATTCAGTAAACCTCCCAGCTCTTCTGTTTTTACACAGAGAAACTCAGATGGCTTTGTGTACTAAGTGACTCACTCTTCAGTCCATATCAATTACTTTGATTCATACTGTTAAGCTAACAATATCAGGCGTAAACAGAAAGGAACAGCAGATGAAGCAGGCAATCAGTGCAAACTTTAAAGCCATTAGCTTTGCTGTTCCTCAAGTGAGACACGTTTCACATAAATGAAACACATTCTTCTATTCTTCTAAAAGCAAATGAAAAAAGCTTTGATAAATGTGTCTGTTGCAGTGAGGGAGTGTGATACTGCATGTGTCTGCTGTGATTTGTGTCCAGGGTTGTTTTTGTTAATTAATTTCCCTCCTTTGGTTCTGGTGTGATGCACATCCTATCTCCTGCAGTATATCTTGCTGTGCCACTAACTGACATAAAAGCATCACCTGATCAGGGAGCAACATATGAGCTCAAACAACAGCTAATTAAACAGCATTGGCAATGTGGTTTGTAGATTAGATGGGCAACACTACATGACAACAGAGGAATTATGAATTCATGTTATTAATTTCTGACGGTCAGGTTAATATTTGTCAATCTGTATTCCAGGGGGAAACACCAAAGAACAGAGAATGAGCAAGTGATGCAACGAAGATGAAATAGCTAGAGTTTCCCTGAGGAATCAATTATGAAAGAGTTGACATTATTATTGGTATTTTCTGAGAATAAAGACAAACTGAGTTTAATAATTGATAACAACACCCCTAAAAGATGAATAAACTTAGTAGGATCCTTCACCCTGTTCAATAGCAGTTAAATATCTTGCTCAACGCTGGTTCAAGTCAGTTGTGGCTGTTTAGGAGGCACTTTGGATTTCACTCACAAGTTTTGATTTGTCGCCTCCTGGTGAAGAATTATCCAAACCCTTTTCTGAGTTAGGCATTTTTAGGCAAATAAAAGATCTCATTTATAGTGGATGGGACACTCTCCTGTTGTCGCCCTGCTTTGTGATGTTATTTAGGCTTATTATATTATTATCATTCAACAAGACCCTCTAATCAAAAATGTAGCATTTTTCTTATTGTTACTTAGATGTTTGAGCTTCACTGTACAGAATGACATATGGGAACAGTTTGTTTGTTTTGTGACCTGTATATTCAAACATTAATTCATGACATCACAACTAGTTTGGAAACCAGACATTGTCCAGTATGCAACTTAAGTGTAATGTGGAAATTTGAAGCATGTGCCAGTGCACATGGAGGCTTCAGGATATTCAAGATAATATTGCATATTCAAAAGTTCCCAATTTTTCAATGAGGTTATAACAATGTAATTCACTTACTTTTGTTGTTAAGTTGGGGGGGGGGGGGGTTGCTGCCTTGTGATGTAATAATACATGTAATATCTGTTGTGTTTACACATGTTAGCCTATCAGAAACTCTTGTTTTCTGTCAGCAGTAGTGATAAAGAGCCAGGTAAACACCCTTATTCTCCATGCTGGGCTGGTCTGAGGGTTTGTTGATGTGGACTGAGGGAAAGACTCTCACAGCAGGCAAACAGCTCCAAAGCAGTTTTAACTTTAATGAAATACACAGACCACCAGCACTCACTGGATATCTGCATAATGACAATCACGATACTGAGATGGCATTCAGAATGGTTGACTTTTACTCTTTTGCATTTACACAGGAGAGCGCCAAGCTACTCATTTTCAACTTGGACCTGCTGCTGTGTTATTTGACATGTAGTTCTATGTCAACTGATAGTTGTTTTTAAATATTTCAGATTTTGTTTTATTTCCGCGTTTGCTGTCTATGACAGTCACCAAACTCCTCCCAGGGGAAAGCATTAAATCAAGTTATTTCCACAGATCTTAGAGCTTTCCAGGCAAATGTTTCTGTCCCCATAATTTCAAGCAGAGACATCACTTCATATGTACAAGGTCAAACCCGTGAGGTACATCAGATGGGCCAGGGAAAACTAGATAGCAGTGCCAAACACTAAATAGGCCAACCACAAAAGCAAACGCCACATTGGCACAAGCACCAGACCTGGACTTTGCAACATTAAATGAAAATGCAGCCCTGGTGCTGATATATGGTTTGAATTACTTTTGTTTTGGTTAGGTGAGCCTGAATCATACATGTATATCTTCTGTCTTCTTGGAGCAGAGGGAAGAAAATGATGAAAGGTTAAAAAAAAACATCCATCTCACCTTTTTGCTTTATTGCTTCAGCTTTGTACTGCAAAGGGTCCTAGAGGAATCCCATATTACCTTTCAAGTAGTCGTTTTAACTTTAAATATGTTTTTAAAGGCTGCACTTTCAAAAAAAATCCATCTGTTTATATTTATTTATTTTAAATTTATTTTGCATTGAGTGAGCTTTTTAAATGGCATTTGGCATCCAGAACCAAATGTGCCTGAAAGATTAATGGCATTCAGCTAAACTTGGCTAGTGTGTGTTCAAAACAAGCTCGATCATTTAATCTTCCGAGCAAAAAATGATAAAATAAGAACCAAATCATCTGCTGCAACCTTGTGGCTGCACTTTCAAGGCCAACACAAACTTTGATGTGCCCTTTGAGACATAGGCTAATGCACCATTCCCGAAGGACTTGACTCATTAGATCATTAATGGATTTTGATGCTTTCTGTGGGAATATTTACATGCCCATAGGATTCTGCATAAAAGCTTGTGTCACAGCTAAGGTTATGTTGTATACATCCTCATGTCATATTTACAATATATCCCTGCAGAGTAATGGAATAAAGTGAATGACACTTAAGAACAACAGTTTTAGGCATGTCTCTGAAGCCATACCAATATATTGAGGTTACATGGTGAATTTGACAGAATTGACCATTTGCCAAAGCTTGATTTAACAGTGTGTTTGTCTGCTTTAATGTGAGCTGCAAATGTTAGCATGTCCGGCTAACTACCAACCTATTTACATAACCAAGCATTATGTTTATGGCCACATCCACAGAGAAGGATGTGACATTGATACAGAACCTGTGAAAGCTGGGAACGTTTTAATCAGCCATCGATTTACTGCTTTTTGGCCTTTTTCATGTTAAACAAGGGTAACGCTGCATCCTGTTGAATAGACATGCAGGCAATCAATCTATAATAGCTAGGGGGATGTAAGCAATGTAATATGATAATTTGTCCTGTTTTTCCATTCAACCTCCGGGCCCTGCTTTAGTGACAGATTATATTCTGGCTCCATCGTGACATGTCAAGGCATGTCAAATTAATAGACACAACTTTTACTCGGGTGACATGATAATTATCTACTACAGCAACTGACAATTCTGGGAGGTCATTGCTCCCATGGTGGGTAATTTTCCAGCCTTTTTCCATGGCAATGAAGCTCACACAATAGAGAGACAGAAAGAGAGCGAGCGATAGGAAGAGAGATATCCACAAGACAAAAATTAGCATTTGATTTGGACCGTAAACTCACTTTGCCAAAGTGGCTGTGGATGCTTCTCATAAAACGTATATTACATTAGGGCTTTGGGAAGATGAGGAGTGGGATTTCACAATACAATTAGAATTTATCAAAGAAACTTTAGCCTCTTCTGTTAACGCGTCAGCCAAGATAGAAGTTAAACTAGTAAACTAGTTCTGGCAGGTGTTTCCTGCCTTCTTTCCTTGACTTCAAGGAAATTACCGTCTCACAAAAGTGCAGAACTTCTCAGCTTCTGAGGGAATTGGCATACATCATAAGGCCCTGAGCAATCAAATCTGGGCAGATGACACAGAAAAACAAAGTAACGCAGAAAACTGAGCCTGAGTCTGAGCAGAAGTCCTTCACAGAAAATGTTTTACAGGGAATTCAAGGGAGAAGTTTCCAGGCACCCTGGTTTGTAGTCCTAATCGAGGATGATGTGAATTTGAAATCAATTATGAGCTCAGTAGGATTATTGACAGGTACCACCAAGTCATTACAGCATGTGAACAAAATGACTTTTCTTGGGAACTTTCATTAATTTAGCTGAAATGGAACCGTGTGCAGCAGCCCTGCAAAGCCACCTCTGGATCAATGAAAAGGAAACGCAGAAAAATCCCAGTTGATCCACTCTGCTAAAATACACCAGAAGGTGCTATTATGGTACACAATGCATTCGATTAGGATTCTCGGAATCCTTCACATGACTGTGAAAGAGCAACCCTGACACACTACTGGCATTTCTGGACAATGTCAAATGGATGGAAACAGGAGGCACCTGAGCTCAATTTTGAGCTTCCTGGCAAAGGCTGTGAATACTTATGTACATGTGATTTCTTAGTTTAAAATTCTTTTTTTTTGTTGCAAAAATCGCAAAAACCTTTTTCCATGTTGTCATTATGAGGTATTGTTTGTAGAATTTTGAGGACAAAAATGAATTTATTCCATTTTGGAATCAGGCTGTAACATAACAAAATGTCGAGAGAGTAAAGCGCTGTGAATACTTTCCGGGTGCACTGTAGTAAAAGAGTTTGTGACATGTTTGACTAATGTACTATGTGCTGCATGTGTGTTGTGTGTGAACACATGGGATTTGTGACAGGTATTTGTAATGAGAAGTGCTTTTTGTAAACCTTCTTTAATTTAACAGGAATTTTTTATGGTGTAATGGTCAAATCCAGCATCATGTTTGGCTATGGTGGACTGAGACAAGGTTGCCACTGAACATTGCATTTTAAAGTAGCCCTCCAGTGCACTAGCAAACATGCAGATCAAAATGTGCATCTTAAGTATCTGTGATATTGTCCAACTGATGACGCTGCTTACCCGCTGAGAGGCTTTGGAGCAAGGACTTTAATCATCAAACCAGTTACATACTCTTATTTTTGTTTTCACTGAAACATACAGTATGCATATGAAACATAACCTGTAGTTTTTATTTCCTGGGGCCTGACAAGGTCTTTTTTTGCTTCAGTCATAGTAGTAGTTTTTACTCTGCTAATACGTGCTGTGTTAATGGTCCCACTTCTGGCAACAATCAGCCATACTTAGACACACCTGTACTTGCATTACATCCTGTGATCTATCTATACTTTTATATATTTATATACATTCCTATATTCTGAGATTTGATCACGTTTGACAGAAATTAAAATTGGTGTTGTATTTAGAAATTAGATAACTGTTTGTCTCTTTCCCACTTGACACAGCTCCTTTGTGTGGTCAAACATGCAAACTTTGATCTAATGCTATTTCTATGAATAAGTGCCCCATCCAAACACGCACGTGCTGTGTAGGAAGGAGGAGTAGGAAGATCAATGCAAATCAAACTCTCAGCATGAGAGCATTTCTATTTAATAAAAAAATGTAAATGTTTTGGACTTTTATTTTTTAATGTTAGTGGTGGAGTTTATCGTACAATGGGGATGCATGTCCTTTTTACTGAGTGACACTTGTAGCCTTGATCCCTAGATGGGAAATGAATAAATTAGAGAAGACAGCGGTGAGGGCTATTAAAGAACCCAATGACATAGTCATGTGATATTGCTTAACCCATAGAATTTGAGTTATTTATAGCTAGTCAAATATACATTTGTGCTTTACACCCACAGAAGTTAGATCATTACAAAGCTTTATTTTTATTGCAGATAATACCATTGTGATATATAACCTTTAGTCTCAAGACACAGTTTTGAATCTCTTCTCTAATTAGTTAACTTGCTTCTTTTGTTCATGAAAATCTAACTGTCTGGTTCATTTAAATGAAAGCCATTGTAGGTTGTGTCACAGGCCAGTCACTGATGTTGTAGTGTGATTGGTAATGGACATTGATGAAATGAACAGATTTCAGCCCACCTAAAACTGTATGTCTTGAGTGCACATGCAAATGTACCTTCCCTCAGGCGTGTTTCATTATATGTGCATGAAAACATGATGAAAAAGATAGACCACACAGTGACATATTCAAAACTCACTCAGGTACTGTAAAGCAAACGTCTCCTTGTTATGGAAAATACAGACATGAAGGTGAGGAGAAGGAAATTATAGTGAACGTCTGCTGTGAATCATCTCAGCAGTTCATTGCCACTTCACACTGATTGAAATGCCAAAGGATGACTCTCAAGACATCAGAAAGCCTTGTGTTGAGTGCAATAAAGTTCCATCCTTTCTAAGAAATACTGCCTTCACCATCATCATCATCATCATCATCAGTTAACAAATATCTAGTCATCTTTGCCCATATTTTAACAGATTTAGGGGGGAGGGATTACTTTGTATACTCCATGATACCTTGTGTGAATTATGGGTGTGACCTCTGGTTATACCTTTCACTGAACTCAAGTCTGCAAGAGTCATTTTCTTAGAGCTTTTCATCTACCGTTTATTTCCCACAAAACTCTGAGGCTTATCAGTACTTCCATTGTAACAAGGTTTGGCACATTCTGTTAAAGGAGTTGGCACACAACCTTGTCAAGCCATAGAGCCAAGTGAGTTCTTTTGGATTCATCATCTTCTGGTAGGCAATGAAACTGTACCATTGTTGGGTAGAACAATATGTTTTCATTTTCAGTTTATGTTGAGCGCACTGCTTTTAAGCCACAAATTTAGTTAGGTTTGATTGTTGGTGCAGCCGTGAACAATGCAACTTGTCCCTGAACTGCTAAAGCTAAACCAACCTAGTTTGTTACTGCTATCCGACGCCACTTCTTCGGGTTGTCCTCCCATCCCTTAGTAGTAGAAGGCAGAGGTGATCACATTATAGGTGTGACAGGTCTTGTTCCCACATCATTTATTTTCCAAAAAGCTCTATGAAAAGGCTAACTGTAGCCTTTCCATACAGTGCATGGTTTCATCAAGCAAAAACAGACACAGAATAAGGTTTCAGTTTCATGACTGAAATAGGCTGACTTCATAGAATGGCCCTCAGAAAGCTCTCCATCAGGCCATGGCAGATATTCATTTTACCAGCCAAAATCATTTTAATGAAATGTACAATATTTAAATTTTAATGAAAATGTACAGATATTATCCTATGGTTTTGTTTTATAAAAAATACAAATCTTCTTCCTCCACAGAGACATAATTAACAGCAATATTTTACAGGCCCATCTTTAAAAGAATGCCTACTACACTGTATATTATAATCAGCTAGCTTTACATGGTAGCAAATATACAGGAGAAGTTGCCCTCAAGGCTTAAATACTTTTGAATAGACTTCTAAATAGATAAAAATGCAAACACTGTAAGCAAACAGATTTGCAACAAAAACACAGCTATATTATAGTAAACCACTTCAGACAAAATGTGAACATTCATGCAAAAGCTATCAAGAGTCTTTGGCTGGCAGACCCAACACCGCAAATAAGGCATACTAGTTGGATCAGCAGCAATGGAAAAGTGTAAAAAATGTACAACATGTTTTCCAGTATGGTATCAAGCCATTGCTGTCCATGCTCAGCTCAGCCAAGAAACCATTGCCACAAATTAGAAAAGTTCAAGTAGTGGCAGGTAAAGATAGTCCATTTTTGACAAAAGGAAACATGATTAATTAGGAGGTTCTTGTATCACAAATGATGCTTTAGTTGGGGTTGGAAAAGTATCATGTTTAAGATTCATCATCAGTTTTTATGACATGGAAGAGGGTGACATTAAATATTACCTGGTGTCCATTATTCCAGGCATACAGTGCTCTCTCCCTGGCGTTGTAGTCAAGCATGGAGATATGAAAGTACTGGTTGTGGAAAGGAATGTCTATGTATTCGTAAGTTGAAGTCTTCGTAGAGTAAGCGTAGTAAACCTTTGCACCAGACAGGTGAGAGTTAGTGATATAGAGCGTCCCACAGATCATGAATGATTCACCTGCATTTCTTTTGGAGTATTCGGTGTTCCAAGTCTTCAGGACTTGCAGGGTGTCAGGGTCGATCTGGGAGATGACAACATTTCCAGCATTTTGATTGGTCGCGTACACAACCCACATTCCCAGTTCGTCAGCCATGACGTCGATGTCGGAGAATCCCCCCCATGTGTACGGGTACATGTTGTGGAAGCCGGCAAACTCCAAAGCTCGCTGGGCCAGCACACTGCCTAACTCAAAGCTGTACTTGACAATAATGTTGCTTTGGTACTTGTTGTAGTAAAGCGATCCATTGTAGACAATGTGATTGGTTCCGTCCCATTTAAATGGGAGGTTGTAGGTTCGGGAAACCACTCCTGCTTCAAAATCTTCCATTGTTTTGTATTCACGCACAATCTTGCTGTTTGTGTAACTGTCCATATACCAGACCTACATACTCAGAGAGGATGAAGAGAGTGGGTATGAGAAACAGCTGACCTCTGAAATAGCCTGACAAACATGTCAACCATCAAAAATAAACGTTTTGTAACCTAAACGATCTATATAGTCTATAAATTAAACAAGCAGTTCAAAAATGTATAATCCAGAAACATCACTACTTTATATTAGAATTACTAAAATCAAAACAGTCAGTTCTGTCTTCAGCTGTTGTGATATTCTGCCTAATCTGAAAACACAACACAGATATTGTACTGTACACACTGAGCAGTCCATGGAGAGCACTCCCCTGCTTTCATAACTCACCCTGTTGTTTCTGGTTGATGCTAGAGGATCAGTCATCCATGCTCCAAACCGGGTTCCAGATGTCTTTATTGTAACAGGTCCAGTGATTTTCATTAATTTCCCACACGCTGTTAATAAAGAAATGCAGCGATAAGATGTGCCGTGGTGGTTTTTGTCTCTAACTAGATTTCTCAAGCCAATTTCATGCCTGTGCCACCAGAGAGTGTGCCCTCTGTGCATACTAAGATAGCACTGGCAGCGAGCTGCTTTATTTAACTTGAAGCATAATAGTGCAACTGCTGCTTGTTGCTTAAGGCAACTCAGCTTTCTCATGCCTAGACTAAATAATTTACTTTAATGCACCTGAAGACTATGTATATACAGATTTTGAACTACTATAGATTTGGTTTTAGCACATTTAGTAAAGTTTTTAATAGCAATAGATTTAAAATGTAGTCCAGCAGCAGTGTATCTAGTGTTTCATACAAACTCTACCAGCACCATTCACCTGGTTCCCACATCTATAGCATTCACAAAAACATATTAATATAAGATATATAAGTCAGCATATTAATATATATCTTTAATGTTTTTTCATAATTTTACACTTGTTTATGGTCTTATACTTCAAAAATGCAAGGAAGTCAGGCTATAGAGCATAGTTATATTTTAAATCTATATTTCCCCATTGTTTTTTTTTTGTTCAGCAGCAGCAAAACAACAGTATATAAAGAAGTCAAAAACACTCTTGCGATAATAAGATAATTTGTGTGACAATTTATGACATCATGCAAATACTATTGTAATGCCACTTACTTAGTTTACCCATACAGCTACGGAGCCTGCTGTCCAGTCGCAGCACTCGCTGATAGAGCTCATCATAGTCATAGGCCCCAAGCTCCTCCTGGATGCTTGTCAGCACTGCAGACAGGTTCTTGATCTCCTCCTTGAACTGGGAGATGAGCGCAGCATCCATCTTGTACTGTTCCAGCACAGGGATCAACGGCTTCAGCTCGTCCATCTTGTCCTTAAGCTCCTGCAGGAGTGACAATGACAGTAGCAGAAATGGAAAACAGAGAGGACTGGATAGGTGTGATGGTCAGGGACAAACAAAACTCCAGTTTGTTGGACAGAGGAGCATACCCTGCTTCAGTACATGTTAAGCATTTAATATCAAAAGAATGCACTTATGTACTGGGGAGAGTGAACCTAATTAGGAATTATACACGTATCCCATGTTGCTCCATGCTAATTTGTTAGCATATGCAGTCTCAAGTGACAGTAAGTGACTAGTATTATTCCTCATGAGAAAACAGACTGACCTTAGTCATTCAGTATGTGCTATATGAAGCACCTAATGGAACTATTGCCCAACCATGAAGCAATTATTCATTCATTCATTCAATCATACTTCCATGCATTTCTTTTCAAACCCTTTCACATTGAGATCCATCATGTATTTACCAGGCCAACTACAAACAGTGTTGGGGAGTAGCTAGTTATTTTACGGCGTTACGTAATTAAATTACAAAATAAATGTAATTGTAATCCGTTACAGTTCCTAAGACAAATATGTAATTAAATTACAGTTACTATCAAAATGTTTGTGATTACAAAGGGGTTACATCCAAAAATATATTCTTTCGGTAAAAGGATTATTCATTCTATTCATTTGTCCCAACAGCAACACCTTTCAGTGCTGGAGATTCAAAAATACTTTCCTCGTGAAAACAGAAACAGGCTCTAACATTACTGTACAGTGTAAAGTTTGTTTACTAGCAGTGAAAATGCTGTCACCATCAAAATGTTCGATGTGAAACCTGAGGAAACAACTAGAGGTCAGTTGCTGTAACCGCAGTCAGTCTCAAAATAAAGTATCCTAGGCCCACCTCTTGTCTCACCACGTAATGTAGCTCTATATTTAGCTTGCTGTCCGTCTAGTAGGCTGTACATTTAGATTTTATCTCCATTAATGACAGATGTATTGCTAGCTAGTAGCTAGCTAACAGACACCTTTAGCAGAGTCACACCTCTGTTTGTAAACGCTTGGATAGAAACTCTTAGAACCTAACGGTTGTCCTCCTTGAATAGTGATTGTTGTGGTGGCAAAATTTCTCTCTATTACAATTCTTATGATTTAATATGCTTTGCTTTAATAACTGTATGTGAATGTCTGACAATGTGTACTCTCTGTATGTAGAGTTCTGGACTCTGCTCTTCCTCCTCCTCCTCCTCCTCCGTACCCTCCAGCACCAGCCAACCCCGAGGGCGCCGAGGGACCAGGTGCCATCAGATGGCCAAGAAAAGATGCCAGCACACAACTCTCTACCGGCTGCCCACGCAGGCCTCCCTCCCCGGGGCCTAAGACACAGTTACAGGCAAGGACAAAATATGAAATGGTCGCAGCATGCCGTGGCCAGGAATCAGAGGAGCACGACCTAAGTTCGAAATTCGAATGCACCTTCTGCACTGGAGCAGACGATCCAGTACAGACTTTGCGGATGATGGAGGTGCCGGGGACCAACGGGACAGCGCTTGTGTTCAAGCCATGGACCGAGCAAGACATAGCGGAAGCTACGATACATGTTACAAGTCCAAAAGAAAACTTCAAGCTGTTCCAAACCCAACTCAAACAGTTTGTAAGAGAATACAGACCAACAATGACTGAACACATGATGGGCAAAATGCTCGTCCATGACTTTCACAAAATATCAGCGGTTTTCCAAGCCGCAGGGGTCATGGGTCGCAGGCTGTCAAGGGTGGAATACGACCACGCTGATAACACCCAATTCAGACTAGCCATCAATGGACAAGAGAGCTTTCCCTGTCAGAATGAACCTGGCATTCATCACGGCCATGGGGCAGGGAAAAGAGAAAACGTGCAGTGCCTTTCTGGCGCGTCTCACAGCCGCATTCGACACTCACAGTGATCTGCAGAGAGGAACCATGGGGGCAGCGCCTGAGAGAGCACTTTCTGGGCCGCATGAAACCAGAAATTGCCGCCGGGATAAGGAGAAACTGCATTACATGGAAAACAGCAACTCTACAGACCATCCTAGACCATGCAGAACATGAGGAAGAACAACTGAAAGAAGGGGAAAAGGGCAGGAACACCACCCGCCAGATGCAGCTGGAAGATGCACAACTAACTCTCTACAAGGCAATGAGCGGATGCGAAGGCCAGAGGGGCCCACGGAGAGAGGGCCACAGAGGAAGACGATACATGGCTGGTGCCGGGGCCTGCTGCTACAGATGCAGTCAAGAAGGACACCTAATCAGGGACTGTCCCGAAGGGAAAAAAAGGGGCCGGAGACAGTTTCCGGCTTCGGACTGACACGAGGAGATGAGGGAGCGGACGCCGGGAACGGACCAGTCGCAACCTCAAACTGATTATGAAAAATTACAGATGGCCATAGAATGCATTGAAGCTAAAGATAATGACAAAAAACCTAAAAGGCCCACATTCGAACAGTATCATAACGACCAGGGGGGATTTAGAAAACTACCAGAGATAACGCTAAATGTAGCAGGTGATGATGTTGTGTTTCTAGTCAACTCAGGGGCTACAACATCTGTTTTGAACACATCAGCACTACGCAAACCACCAAAGAGCGGCAGGTACTGTAAAACAATAAGTGCTGGGGGGGTGCCTATGACGGAACCATACACCATCATGCACCTTAGACGACACGATGACAAAAACACACATTTTTGATGTCAGAACATTGCCCGATAAATCTAATGCGAAGGGATCTCATGTGTCACTTTGGCATCGTGCTAACATCATATCCGGGCGGGTTAAGGGTGACCAGAGACACACAGATGTTAAACCTGTACCGTACTCATAGCCCACCCGTACTCATAATTCATTGAATTATGAGTACGGGTGGGCTTTGGCGACATCTGGCGTGTCTAGAATAGTATCACACCTCATATCCTTCGCGCACACACACTGCAATCTGGCCTCCAGCTATACACCAGCAGACTTTCTACAATGTACAGCACACTTTTCCAAGGGTCCAGACTACAATTCTGAGGGGAGTGGAAAAGTTGTGTTTAGAACATGTTTTCTGGACAGAAAGGCTTGCTGTTGTTTGCAAAAAACAAAGTGAAAATGGAAAAAAAGGGAAGAGAGGTCCCCAGCAAAAAGGGGAATCATTTATTTTCACTGAAAGTCTATCCATAAGTAACACGGTGAAAGAATTCGTGAATATTTTGGTGATGGGCTTCATACACTTTCTGTAATAAAACATTTAATGCAAAATGCTACCAGATGGGGGACCCTGGGACAAAATCTTATCAAATGGGGGTCCATGGTCTAATCTGTGTCACAAGTTAGTCCTTGACGTGAAAACGTTTGGGAAACACTGAATTAAGACTATTAGACCAAATCAAAAATCAAGAAGTTACAAAATATGTCACATCAAGTAAGTTAGCAAATGATTTCATATATACAGTACATATAATGTGTATTATGTAATTATGTCATATCACGTCACAATACATGATATGACATTACAATAAATAAAAGTAAAAAAAACAACAGCAAAAACACAATGACTTACCAGAGTGACAATTTCCCTCACATCAATGT
>JAVQJL010017632.1:0-15383 GCA_036024295.1 Nannoperca obscura | reverse complement strand
CTAATCAACTTTGTAACACCTGTGGTGTTCCCGGTCAAAAATGACCGGCATAGGAAATTAATGGGTAATACTAGATTATGTTCATCCTTTAGATGGAAAACATCCCCATGCACACTCACTCACACACACACACACACACACACACACACACACAAACACACATATATATTTCCCCATGTGAACCACACATTTCAGACTGAAGAATCAGGAGTCATTTATGGGAACCTGCCTCTTTCTCGCACTTATGTGCCCGTCCCCCCACGTGAACCACACTTTACAGAATAAACAACATATCATATCTTCTCACAGAGACCCTACATGAACCTTTATTTGTGCCTTGCTCTCATTTTACTCTGTGACCACAATTTACTGTCAGAGAGGCTCTGGACCGAATTTTGGAATCAGATGAAGAGGAGATCGAAGTTGAACCAGAGATAGAGGAGGATGTGTCAGAACTGGAAGATTTGATTTTGATCTGGACCTTTATGAGACAGACCAGTCAACAGATGAAGAGGCCCCTGAATAGGACGCACCTGGGGACACGAGACACGAGACACGAGAAGAAGAGGCACCTGAGGTGATATTCCAGTCCAAGGGCGGTACCCTGCTCTGGTATTTTTCCTCCCAGGACAGAGGAGGCAGAGCAAGAGTGGGAAACATTAACGCCAGGGCCAACATGGTGTGCAATATCTCGTGTGGATGATGTCAAGTCCAGCTTCCAACTCTTTTTACCAGAGTTCATGGAGGAAATTATATTGGACATGAAAAACCTGGAGGGGAGGAGCATGTTGGGACACATGGAGAGCATTGGACCAGGTAGACCTCCAAGTGTATATCGGAGTATATCGGTCAAACAATTACACACACACACTCACACAAACACACACTCAATCACACACTCACACACAAACAGAGAGATGACTTTTCATGTTGATTTTCTGATGTTCTATGACTTTTTTCTCTTTTTTGATTATTTTGATAATTTTCAGTGTCTATTCTTTGTATATTCACTGCAGTTATTCATGTTCACCACTGGTTTGAGAGCTTTGTTTACAGCTTTAAAAGATGTTAAATAAGATTTGGTGATGATTATGTGTGTTAATGTAAGAGCAGTTAAACCAGACCGGTCAAATTTGACCAGGAACACCAAAGTAAGGGCAGAGAAATGAACATAATACAAGGGTTAAGTACATAAGTTACGTTACCTTAGTAAGTCTTAAGTCATGTAACTTAACTTAGTAAACTTAACTTACTAACATACTTATTTTAACCCAAACCATGATCTTTTCCAAAAGCTAACCAAGTGGTTTTGGTGCCTAAACCTAAACAAACTGTTTCACAATGTTAACCAGGTGTTGTATTGTCACCATGAGGACGAAGGTCTGGTATGCTTTTTTATGTTATTTTGGGAGTCACTGACAAACGACCTATTCTGTCGCTTATGTTGGAGGACTTGTTTATATAATTTAACATTATGTTACTGTCAGTCTTTGTATGTTATCAGTGTGTTGCTGCTCTTGTTCTGTCTTGAACAACATTTTTCAAATGAACTAGTAACACTGTGGTCTTTGAACAATGAGTTACACGTTGCTTGTAACTTACAAGTAATAACTGCTGGCTACTTGTTAAAGTACAATAGGCTTACACATTTTTTCACAGCAGAAAATGTGACATAAAATGAAAAGCACAGGTGTAACTAATAATGTTAATATTAGCTGTATCCCATTTAGGTGCACCAGTTCCAGGGGCCTGGTGTTGTGCCTGCTGGCTCACTGCCAAATGGCTTAGTGGAACATCCAAATGGAAGGGAGCCATCATTAACGTTGTTAGTTCCACCTGTACATTTCCTGCTCTGACAAGTTAAAATGCAGTGAAAAACATTTACTACAATGCTGCATAATATACAAATATCACATTACTGTGTTACTTTTGTTTCTTTTCTTAATAAGATGCATCATATATTGAGCAAATAGGGAATGGTTTACACTGATATGAGTTGGGGAGACATTTTTATTACATTGTTGGTTTTTATAGTATTACATCAGCAGTCGCTACCATGCTTCAGAGCAGCAATGAACCATAGTATTTGTACATCAGTGGTATCAAACCATGGCAACATGGATCTGACATGTTCATCTGTTTATCAGATGCACTTGTCGATTGTTTTGTCAGTGGAATGCAGTCAGCAGGTCCTGACATGTCTGTTCGTGCTGCCTCCTTATGTAATCACCCCGCAGGCTTTATTTTATGACGAGGACAAGGTGAGTAGCCTTGAAAAGCGCAGGTGCTGCCAGAAACTGTATATCAGCATCAGTGATACCGTGATAAAAAAGAATGATTACCAATTTCTCCAGCTGGCTATCAATAACTTAAATCAAATTTATAATAGAAATATGACATATCTATATTACATGAGTGCACCGTACTGTGTACTGTCACTGCTGCATGTGAGATTGCTCTAGGAAGATAATGTTAAAGATATAACTTGAAGAATGCATATATATTGTATTATATATTTTATGCTGTTTTTCTGTATAATGAATCATTGGCACCAATGTATATTTGGGTATAGTAACATTATTTTTTAAATGACAGCATTGATTCTAAATACTTTTTGTAATGTAATTTAATTTATTTTTTGACTTACAATAAGGGATTTATTACATTTCAAGGCAATGCTCTTTTACACTTAAGTTGAGCTGGGTTCCAAATGCAGACTGAAGGGTTTGGAAAAGTAGCAAAAATTATTAAAATGACATACGCAGCACTTTCTAGGTTTTTAAAAACAACTCCAGACTAACTTTCATCAATGCATCATGGTCACATCAGTATATTTTAGAACTGCAGTCAAACAAACTCACGATCGCAGCAGCCACTCAAGTCAAAGTAACAAATTCACTTAATCCCGGCAAAAGCACTTATAAGGTCAAAACTTAAATGAGATCAGTGCTATGTGAATGCATTCGCCCAGTGTGTCTCACAGTATCTCTCACCTTTCTCATGGTTACATCAGCTTCTTGAGACCCTCTGTGGTGACTGGAGCGGGTGTTGTAGTATGTGAGGCTTACAATCGAGCCCAGAAAATGAATGACTATGAAGACTTTCTCATCTTTCTGCCTACTGTTGTTTAACAGAGTCTGCCAACACTCTTCTAATCTTTGTAGGGTTTTCAATGCATGTTCTCACCAGCAGGAGTATGCTTTTAGAAGGTGGTATTTAACCATCAGAATCTTCAGTCTCCCATAATTTAAAAAGCTAAAAAAAATGATATTATTATTATTATATTATTAACTAGGCTTACCATGAGACTACAAATCTTCATTGTAGACCACCACCCCGTACTTCTGCATCCCCTCCCCTCCCAACTCATACTCATATAAGTGTTGGTCTTTGAGGACTCAACAATCTTTTGGGCTCTAAGCTTTTCAAGTGTGGAGAAGCTGAGGCTTAGCTGTGTACATGGGACGGCCGAGTGGAGATGAACAATTGTGTCATCTGCGACTGGAGGGTGTATGATTGGATATGGCCTCCCTTGTTATTGCAACTCACACAACAGCTAGATTTTAACCTCTTTATTGAGGGGAAGTGGATTTCATGCACACAACCCTTTTGTTCTTAAGGAGCGCCATTTCTCACATTAGCACCTATTCGCACATGGCACCCATCCAGTGAAAACCAGGTGGGGTTGACCACCTTGTGCAAAGGTGCTTTGATAGTGGCTGGTAAGAGAGAGGACATAGCTTATTATGTCTTTAGTTCCAGCTCCACTTTTCCAGCACTCATGTTTTTAACCTCTTGACTGAAATCACAATAGAATGTGTGCATAGGAATGATCCTAATAGCACATGGCCTTTTGATTCAGTTGTTCTCCTTCCACAGTACATGCAAGGGGTAATTGACTTCCAATTCATTCTATAATGAGGTGAGCAATCCAAAGGCTTACTTTGATCTGCACCCTCCCACACACAAGGGAGAGCCCTCTTAGTGTTACAATGTGTGTATGAGAGTACAGGGTTGGGGGGGAGAAATAGGCTAACTGGTAGATACATGAAAATCAACAGGCAGGTAACAGGCAAGCAGGTAGAATGGTTCAAGGTGACAAACAAGGCAAAAATACTATAAAGCAAAACAGGCAACTAGGCACGTGGCTACTAGGATGAACTGAGAAAGGAACAAAGAGTCTGGGTTGGTAGACGTGATGGGGGGAGTGAGAACAGGTGAGCAGGTTAACGAGGGTCTGGTGGACGGCTCGAGGATGGCAGGTTTGGGGAGTTGGCCATGGAGACAGGGACCGATAAAGAGGGTCTGGTTATAATGTGTCCTAAAACATCAGACACATCTGAATAAGGAACATTGTGTTCCCCATGATTGCTCTGTAGTTGCAGACCTCTGGGTTTGTTATAGTGTGACAATTGTGGAATTACTTATCATTCTCTGTCCTCATCAGGCCATCATTTGAACTTCCTGTAGACCACCAGAGTGAGCCAGCCACCCTCCTTGGGGGCTTGCCAGATATCCGCTGATGAAGGGACTGCCAGGTTGATAATGTAGCTGTGAGGTGTGTTGAGAGGCAGGATAATTGTATCTGTATATATGTCTGTGAGTAATCATGTATATATGAACTGTCTGTTTATTTGTCTGTCAGGGCTTCTATGTAATATTGTTATTGTAGGCGACAAAGTACAAATGCTGTCTTGCAAAAATATAGTATGTCTTGATTAGCAAAGGATGAAGATCAAGATATACACTCAGTTGCCAGTTTATTAGGTACACCTAGCTAAAACTAATGCTGTGTAATACAACAGTCCTGGAATAAATCCTCCTTTCAACTGTTTTAGAGCTGTTGATTCAACTGTATGTTCATTTTAGAGGCTGTATGGCATTGCATTATACAGAGAGGTGCTTCTGTTATTTAGCTTACCCTCACTGATATAAATGGAGTTGAAAAGATAATAATCAATAATCAAACTGCCATAATGAATTAATAACAGCAGTTAAAACACAACAGTTAAAGGCAAAACATGTTTAGCTGGAGAGGTTTAATGGAGCCCAGACTTAGTATGTACCCTAGTTTGAACAAAGTCCAATGACTCTCCTCTTGATATACAGTAGGCTACAGTGTGGCAGTCACTAGCATAAGAACCTCAGCAAGGAAACGCATTGTTTAATAATCCACAGATGTTTCACCAAAGTTGCACTATTAAAAAGGCCAACATTTTGCCAATTCTTTTACATCATTGCTTGTTAAATAAACATTTTGAAACAAAGACTACATGTTGTCCATGTAGTCCACATGTTATGAGTCAGTGAAGAAGAAGGCAAAATCATCAAGAAGCTATTTTCTAAAATCATTGTATAATTAAAGTAATTTACTATGTTTTTTGGCTTGACTTGAATGGAGAGTGGTAAATGGAAGGTCAGGATTACCATGAAAAGAGTTATATAACAAATCAGAAAAATCCTTTTAATAAGTGATTCACTATCAGCACCTTAAGTCCTCTCATGAAATGTAATGGGTGACACACACACCTTAAATGCAACTCCTGCAGTCCTTTTATTAATGTCATCATTTCAATACTCCCCTGATGTTTTAGTGCAAAAGAGCATCCTGTTGGTCAGCCATTATTTAGGTGGATATGCTGTACATTCCTACCAGCTTCTCCTTATGGGTACAGAATGGTGGTGAGATCACAGACAGACCACCAAAGTGCATGTTTACCTGCCTATGCTGTGACAGGCCCTCATAAATCACCCTTATCTCCCACCAGTGGCACACGCCGCTTTTGTCCTTCACACAATGAGGGCCTCCCTCCATGATGGCTGCAGACAGTTTGTAAGCAGTGGGGCAGCTGGAGGCTGATGCACAACACACATACACACACACACGCCCATGGTACATTACACACACTCACACTCACTCTCCTGATGCAAACTAATCAAATCTCTCTCTGTCTCTGCTAATCAAACACACACGTTTGAGAATGCATGCTAATTTTCTTTCTTTAAATACAGTCCATGTCGGTTGGTCCTGTTTTTATTCTTATTTTGGTAACACCATTGAGAGGAAGTTACAAGCACTAACAGCTTTGTTGGGTGTTTGAACCCTGTAGGTAATGTGAAAAGTGTTCTAATGGATTGGCAAACATTGTTCAAACATAAACGTAAACACACACACACACACACCCAGTACACTGACAGGCTCTGAATTGCACTCCGTGGGTACAAAAAAGGCGGAAGACTACAAATGACACATAATGCAGATATAATTACCATATTTCTAATAGACTACATTCTTCCAATAACAATGCAGACCATTTGCATTACTGCAGGGGAAATAAAATTGCAGTTTGATGTAAGGTGGAGGGAGGATTTCATACGGCCATATGCCTCTATTAACATGAAGTACTGTCAGTTTATTTCTTCTCTTTCCTTCGCTGTCTGTCGCCATGCACGCGTTACTTCTTTGTGTGTGTGTGTACAGAATGTGCCTGTGCCTTGTTGGTTTAATCATTTATTTTACTATAGTGTTATCAGTACTCTGCACACCGGGGACCCATTGACATGTAGATTCTTCACATATGTCAGTTGAAAATGGTAACTCTCATTCATGGTGCGTCCCTCCAGCATAAGATTGACACTTATGTGATTCCGTATACTGGCAGCAAAACTGGGTGGTTCCTACTGGATGTTTTTTTCCCTCCTATTTCTTTGTCTTTTGTTTTTGTGTCATAGTGTCTTTAGGTTTTGGTGATGAAGAGGAGTTATTAATAGTAGGAGAAAAAGCATGCTCCCTCCTCATATGGATATCAAAGCCCAAACGCCATTAGCATTGTTTTGCAAATGGTTGATTAAACATGTCAACATAGTACTTAGCCAAATACTTATACCCCCAAGGTGTTCCACCGAGCGGCACAGCAGATCATTCCTGCCAGTGGCCATCAAACCCATATAACTCATTGTCTTTGTGGCAGTATTCTGTTCTGTTCTGTTCTGGCACAGTGCAATACATCTCTTACTTATAACTTATGATTAGCTTCATTTAGCACAAGTAAATGCAATTTGCACACTTGTATGCATGCATGTGCTTTTTACATTTATGTTAGTACTTGGTTTTGGACATTTGGTTTTGCACTACTTTTGGACTGTGGATTGCATGTGCACCCCTGAAGATAAATAAAGTATCCATCCATCCAACCATTCGTGTATCTGATAGTCATCAATAAAGCTGACATTTAAAAAGACATTCTCACTTCTCAACATTACACACAGTAGAGGAGAGCAGGGTGGCTGGCTCACTTTTACTCGAGGAAGATCACCATGGTGACCAGTGCTGCATCAGTCCTACTGGATCCCCACATGAACAGAAGTACTGAGTTTACAGTAGAGTGACAAGTACAATGTGCAATATATGTTTTTATACATCAGTAGAATCATTTGGTTGTTCCAGACTTTCCATTTGTCCACCCTGGTTTTAAAAGTTTCTTTCATTTCAGAAGGGATTCTTGACAGTGACTCCATTTACATGCACATTAATTTCCCATTATTATTTCTAACTTGATATGGGTCACGTAAACAGCATATTCCGTTTGGATATTCCCAATTAGGCCTTTTTCTGAATGTTGCATTTTCATTGCATTGCATTAAGACATGTGGGATATGCTGACATTATTCGGGTTTGAGGAGCATTCTTTGGACAGCGCTTTCAGAATATGCTTCTCAGTTGGGGTTTCAGCTGCAGTTTGCGATGCACAGCCTGTTTAAAGTCAGCTCAATACGTTGTAAACAAAATGTTTGCAATGCCGGGGTAGAGATGCACGTAGAAAAGAAAAGCCCACATTTTTGGTCAGAAGGAAAAACACACCTACTTTTAAACATTATGAAATACTTGGATACCAACAGGTTTGGGGATATATACAAATGTTACAACCTTTTAAAGGTGGTTGAACGAATGAAAGAGGGGAGCTGAGTTTGCACGGTTGAACAAGTCTGCCCCCAGTGAACAAAATAACTATGTAAGAAAAACGCCTCCAGTCATTCACTTTTTAGTATTTTGACGTGATTAATAACACGTTAGAGCATAGAGCTATCAAACACAGTCAGAGAATGTATGGCTGCATGTAAACAAGAACATTTGTGGAATATTCATTTTCATTTGCCATGTAAACAGCTTAAGAGGCATATTGTCTTTTTGGGAATAAGGGCAAAAAACAGAAAATTTGTACACATAAACTTTAGATAATAATTGGAAATGATCTTTTATTAGAAAAGTAATCCAGATCCTGGTAATTAGAGCCCACCAAATTATAAATGCAGCATTTCAATCAGATGGAGCTCATCAGGCATCAACTGCTTTTCTCCTCTCCTTTTATAGACTTTTCACTTTCTTCATATGCATCACATATACATACAAGTTTGTTCATTATCAGACAAAAACACAAAATACACACATTAAAGACATATCTAATAATTCCCACACTTATTTGTACTTTTTCATTTGGAAATAATTTATTTTGTTTCTACAGCTTCTTATTCTATTGTGTGATAATATTGTATATATTTAAATTCCTTAAATATGTGTGAGGTCTCTCAAAATTAGCAATTCTGCCTCTTTCACATGAATGCTTTCGTTGCTGGATAGTAAGATCCAGACTTTAATGAGCCAGCTGATAACCAGCCCTGTGTTACCAGTTATCAGGATACATTTTAGGCTCAGTGAAGCCAGGCAACCCAGAGAGCCAGACTAAGTTCATCTTGCTTCATGTTCTTTTTGTTAACTTCGGTTTTCTAATGTGGCTGGCTATGACCACGTTCAAGTGAAAGAGGAGGAGTGCTTATTCACAAGCAACATCATTATTACGGCATGCACAAAGTGATATTTAGCGATGTAAAACTAACTAAACTAAGGCACAGCTTCAAAAAAGTGTGGAAATTATCATATAGCCATGTGTTTTTAAATATGTTTGACATTTTCAACATGTTCAATAGTTGAGTGAGTGTTTGTGCTTTTTTTTTGTTAAATGCTGAACAAACTGTGAATATTATGAATATGTGATACACTTAGAAAAGTTGAAGGTACTGTAAAAGTTTCTGCTACTTGTCCTTTCTAATCATTCATGGATGATGATGTTGCTGTCCTTTCAAATAAAAGACAAGCAGCATCCCATTTCCAATTATCATCACAAGGTCTCCTCGTGTTACTATGAGCTGCAGTGGTGGAATAAGAGTGTAAAAGCTATCTACACTGTCAGGAATCCTCTGGAATTAAATAAACTATGCCCTACTAGGCATGAGTAATGAATACTTACAAAACTGTACTGAAGGCTTCTTGATCAGAACTTGAATCTTGTAGTTTACTCTACTAGAACATCTGTGGAATTGTATACAGAGTTGAATAAGCAGGTATAGAATCACTAAGTGCTTTTCTCTTTCCACACTGTGACAATGAGCAACAACATTCAGTAACGTGGGCTGAGTTGTATATATTTAATACAATTATTAATAGAACCTTATAAAAAGATACAATCTCAGGTAATGTCAGTAGTCAGAGTTACACTGTAATGGTGTTCATCCACCATGCCAATGAATCCTACTACAGTGTTTTTTTCAGTCAAATTTAAATTCTGGTCATAATCAATAATATTCAATTTGATGTAGTTTACCAATAAAACATTTCTAAACTATTTATTTTAACATGGCTCCAATAAAAACTATGTATCTGTATTATTATGTGCACATCCATGTACTATTGAATGCAAATTATTACTAAACATAACAACGTAACACAATCACTCAAAACAATTATTTTCATTTTCCCTGTTTAAATGTCTTCAAATCATTGTTTCATAATTGTTTGCTCCAGTTATAGTAATTACTAAGAGATGACACTCATGCAGCTCATGGCACTAACGGTTTAGAGATTTGTCATGTGTTAGTCACTGGGTGGCATTCAAGTTCACAGTATGACTCCTTTCTTGCCCACACATTCGGCTTCCCAAGGCCACTAGTCACGAGCAAAAGAGGACAGAAAGGCCTTTGACTGCAAAATGAGACAATATCTACAGTACTTGAAAAAGTGATGCATTTGAAATAAGTCTCCCTGAGTATTTTATTCTTTTACTTTGTAAAGAAATAAATACAACTATTTGTACTTGTGACACACAGAATTAGTAGAGCTGGTGATATAATAAGGTGTTACTGTATTATCAAGCCGCTCAACTTGGCAACATTTCTTGGGCGTAACATTTTCCATCTTAGATCTAGTTATTTTCGGCATGCGGAATTAACCAATCAGGAGCCACCAGGAAAAGCTGAACATATTACACACATACTAGCCATTGGGACACAGACAAAGACTGCACCAGCGCCTTTAATGGACCTCACGTCGCTGGTGACCCCTGTGGCTTTGAGCTTTCCACGTTTGAGTGAGTGAGTTTGTGAGTTTTCACACTGAAAAAGGGAATGGTTGCTGTAATTGTGTCCATGCATGATCCCCTTCTAACCCGAGTCTAATCTAAGTGACTGGGGACAAAATGCACAATCATTGCTTTGTGTAAAAATGTATTCCTATGTTCAGTCAAAACTAATGTACTGCAAGATTCAGCAGTCTCAGTTAGACAAATCAAGTGTTCTTACAGACACTTCAATCAAGCAATCCTCAGAAAATACTGTCTTTTAATACTAAATTCTCTTCAAATTCCCAGCAATACAATCTTGTCCAGACTGGTAGCTGTCCTGTGTGTATGTGTGTGGTACACTTACTAGCTGTAAGAGGGCCTTTCAACGGTATCTCAAAGGGTTAGGACCCCCTGTTATCATGCGGCTGACGTTCCACAAGTAGGTCACGTGATGAGACCTGAGTCAGAAACTCCATTTGGTGATGACCATACCGTGAGATGCAGTTGAAAGCTCTGAAAAAAGCTAGTAAGTGGACATTGTTCCAAAGGTCAAGAATTAAGTTCTTTTCAATCAACCCAAAGGTCACAAAACACCTGGAATGGTAGAATGATGTAAAAAACAGATGCATAGACTTTAGTGCATTTCAGTTTTACCTTTAGTTTATAGTGTTTTACACAATGTTACAACATGTAGTTTGAAGAGAGTAAAGTGGAACATCTGCTGTGTTTTCTCTCTGAGTTTCAACGATACATCCCACTAGCGCTGGGACTCCAGAGTATTGTACTGTTGCTGCTAGAGTGGTGTTCCTGATGTGATGATACATTATCTTCGGTGTACTTTTTTTACTAGATGCCCTGGATAGGACACACATATTAAATTGGCTAAGTAAGCTACTTGAGAACAAGTGATGTTATTATGAATGGAAGTAGGTGTAATATATGCATTTTTATAAACAGTTTGATAAAGTCATCAAAGTCATCAGTCATCAGATGACCTTAACTGACCGTTCACTACACCCTGAACAGCGGTTGTCCAATCATACAGTAACTCAGCAACTGTTACTAAATAGGCAGACCTGTCCAGCTGTGGATTTCGCTACACGTCAAAGTGATGTGTATCAGGTTTCAGTAAAAGGGCTACTTGGTTTACTGAAGTTTGAAGGGTTGTGTTTTTTTTGCCTTTCTAAAACCAAAAACACTAAAGCAAAGTTGTAAGGAATGGATTCAACAGGGTTTTTTTCTGCTCTAATACCAATGTTAGCATGTCTGGCTAACTAGCCTACTATCTACAGTAATAACTGAGTATTACCTCCAAGCCCAAAGAATATATCACATTTACTGTGTACATCTTGGATGCTACTATATCAGAGTTCAGGACAATGTTAGCAACACTACTGACCTCTTAATTGGATTTGGGGAAGATCACACTCCCTTAGCAACCCTAGCTAAACTCATAACCAGAGATTGCATCTGAAAATTTCACCATTAAGTCTAGCTATCATTTTCTTGGAAAAGTGTAAAAGCCAATATAGAATAAATCTGTCTTTTTAATCTTTACCGTAGTAAATATATCTTAATAACGTCACATCTAAACTGTGCTACAATAGCAGGGCTAACTAGCTGGTGAGGATACTGACATTTTCCTTGAGACTTGTAAGTTAAACCGACACAGCATTAATTTGCAAGTGATAATAAAATCTATCAGCTGTCTTTCTTGATGAGATAAAAACTCAGGATATCAGTAGATTATAGCTTGTAACAAGTAAAGGGACAGTCCACAACCTAAATACTTCTACTTAACTTTCCCTTTGCAGTCCATTAGCAGCAGCTCTACTGATTCTGCTGCTGTATCAAACTTCTTAAACACCCAACTGTGCTAAGCATAAACATTCAACTTCACTGCCTGCAGTTGTCCGACACATTAACACTTAAACATCAGTAGCCATGTTTGAGTCTTTTAAACTTAAATCATTCCTGCTTTAAATACACTAGCTACCCCAAAGAGAATAATAAATTCACTCTGCATCTGCGCTACCATAATACACTATGTTAAGGAATACATCATCAGCTTTGCCACTGACCCACATTTCAAACAGCACTTTCATCCACAGTGAGCCTTTTTTTCACATTGCAGAAAAAGTTAGATCACATTTTCTCCAAGTATTTATTTATAATATATATATATATGGCATCCTTTCCTTTGCCACTGTAACACCCTGCATTTTCTGTGACAAATCCAGATGTTGTTTTTCACTTTTCCACTACCATCATTCGGCCAGTCAGCTAAATCTGATCACAGGTAGGCCAGAGCGCTCAGCCACTTTATCTGCTCCCTCTTCCCCAGAGGAGCTCTCTGCCTCAACCACTGCTGGAGGATGTGTGCACAGCCGCCAGCTCACCTGTGGCAGCAATAACACCTATTGTATTCACACAGATTTTTCTCCATCTTTCAGTCTGTTTTAGGAATCAAAATCAAAATCAAATTAGTAAGCAAAGAGGCTCATTGCTTCCTACAGTAATTCTTTTTCTAACCTGTTGAGCAGAGATGCAGGCACTGGAATGAGGACATTTATACAGGTTTATTGTTTAGATGAGTAAAAACAAATATGAATGCATGAAGAAGATTTTTTTTAAATACCTAATAAAAGATGACCTGTAGCCACATAACATTTCAACTCAGTGCTAGAGTCTCAGAGCAGCAATGTTGTTTAGCTTCTGCTTAAGATTTATTTTGTTGGTTTGAAAATTAACCATATAATCTTTAGTGTATTCATTTATTAGCAATTCAAATAAATGCTTTATTGAATATTGAATAATAAAGGGAAACAACTGTCTGTAAGGGCAGCACATTCCAAAATTACTGGATATTTATATATATGTGCCCCCAGAAATATTTGTGTTTTCTGTATTTTTGTTGTGCTGTTTCCTCTTTCTATTGAGTTGCATGCATAATCTGTATTTGCTTATGATTTCTTTGCTTGCACACTGCACTGAGTTCCTCTCTCTCCTCTCCATTTTTACACACCCATATCCCATTAATGCTTGTCACAAATTCACCTTCTTCCCCAAGCTGTGTGCTTCTCTCGTCCCCCTCTCTCTCTCTCTCTCTCTCTCCTAAAGATTTCTGCAGGTATTTCTGCCTCCGGCGCTGTGGAGTCTGGATCTGTGGTTGCTCCTGCTGCCCCCGTGTTCCTGCTCGACCGCCAGTGTTGCGATTGCTGTTGTACTGTACTGCTTTATGTTCTCCTTCCTCCTGCTCTCTCTCGCCTGCCCCCCCCCCCCCCCTTTTTTTCTTTGAACCCAACCGGTCGAGGCAGATGATCGCCCACCTAGAGCCTGGTTCTGCTCGAGGTTTCTACCTGTTAAAAGGGAGTTTTTCCTTGCCGTTGTCGCCTAGTGCTTGCTCATGGTGGGAACATTGGGTCTTTGTGTGGAAGTTGGTCTCAACCGGCTTCATGTGATTGAGTGCCCTGAGATAACTTTGTTATGATATGGTGCTATTTAAATAAAATTGAATTGAATTGAAATTGAATTGTTTGATCAGGGCCTAACAAAGTACGTAGAATTATACTTACAGAATGGTGAAGGATCTTTTGTGCAAGCCAGTTCCTGTTGGTGTCATCAACAACAGTGGGCAGATCCCAAGCCAAAAATAATAACATTATGTAGTACTCTTAGGATGCTAGGAGATAACAACCCCGCATGCCCACTGTCAATGACTACATTGCAACAGGGTGAACAATTTCTTCCCTTTGATATCAAAGTTATTGCCCATTCCTTCCTTACAATTTCTATGAGATAATTTCCTAAATTTCTCCTCAGCCAGGACTTTTTGGGTTCAGAATAATCACAAAGAACTCTCAGAATGTTGAATATGACCCCAAAATATACATAAAAGTATAACAAGTACAGTATGTCATCATACAAGAAATAACCTTTCAAAAACACTGAAAATAGACTGGCCCAGTTGATGTTATTTGGCTTGTAGAAAACAACAACTGCACGCTCTTTCTCCTCTGGACTCTCATGCATGTCCATTACAGCTTTCAAATTCTTGAATGTTTCTGATTGTTGGAGTAAATGTCTTCTGTAAATCGGAATTTCGGGATCCTTTTCAGCTTTCCAATCTAAAAATTAAATTTGAGAGGAAACAGACAAAAATAAAAGACCAGTACTGGATCATGATCTGAAAGGTGTCACATGCAAACCTAGAAACACTTTATAGAAGAGACTCAGAGGTCCATAACTCACTTAAAAAATGAACATTATGAACTCTGTCCAGAGATTGACCGTTGTTGAGTGAACCATTGCTACTGCTGCATGATGGATGTTCTTCCCTTTGTCTCAATTGACTTTTGAGTCTGTGTGGGTCACTATCAGGGTTTGGCAATCTGTATATGTTATCAGTCTGTCTCTCTGCGTGAAGGCTACTTTCAATCGGTCTCTGTCTGTGCATGTCAGTCTCAGTTTGCGTCCGTCTGCGACCACTACCCTCAGGTTCTGCCTGTCTTTCAGGTTCTGCCTGTATTTCTGTATTGTTGTCCATTTTTATCTGTCCATGGCTGTCAGTCTCAGCTTGTATCTTGTGAGTTTCTGTGTTGCCAAAATCACTGAAATTAAAGATTAATAATAAAGTTCTTAAAATAAGCTTGAATTTAGAATTTAAAACTAGTACCAAAAGCCTGGCATGCACTCTACAATGATAAATATTATCAATTTAAGACACCTAGTACAAATGTCTATGTGATCCTGCATCTGGGAATGTTGGAAACTGTTGTGACAGTACATGCATTCCACCATTGGTCCATCATCTTGATCAGCAGAACTCCCCCATACCTATAAGAAAAAACAATTAAACATGGACTTTTACTTCATAACTATATTCACCAAACAAGGATCATATCAGAGACGCTGCGATTATAAAAGGAGACATTGAAGTATACGTTTTATTTTGTTTCTGTCACATTTGAAGTGTGTTTTATGATGTGT
>JAVQJL010017630.1:0-34043 GCA_036024295.1 Nannoperca obscura | reverse complement strand
GTGTACTATTTCTCCAGCCATGGTCACGTGGTGTCATAAATTATGGTATTATGAGAGGTATTTATTGAAGTCGGACTAAGTAGGACATCACTGAAGGCCTAGGTGTGAAATGCACGGCCCGCCACTGCTACAGTATAATACCTAAAATACTGTACTCATTAAATACAAGGAGCATATATTAACTGAACAAACACTGAAAACTGTACAATGTAACTATTCATTTCTTTTAAAACAAACAATGAACATGAAGACTTTACACGTGCACTCTCTTAATCAAAGGTAATTTCACCCTGTACTGACAATAAAGCCCTGGATTAGTGAACAAAAAAAAAGTGAGCTGGTAGCTAAGCTGCAACAACCATCTCTTAGAAATTGAGAGAAAGTCAGTATAAGTCCTTTCAGCTCCCCAAACACAGTGACAAAGTAGATTTGAATGTGTGTTGCTCTGATGCAACTGTTAGGCTGAAGCTTTAGCTCTGTTTCACATTAGCAGCTGCTTTCCCTGGTTTTAAATCACATTTCAGAGGAAAAAGACAAAACAGTCAGACTTAATAGTCAGTGTTAAGAACCAAAAAAGCTTAGAAGGTAGTGAGGCAGTTAGGACCCTCCAAGAGAATTACATAAACATTGCTAGGCAGAGGAAATACCACATTGCCGTATGTTACCTGCTTTAAGACAAAGTTATTCATGATGATCATTGGAGACAGTCCAGCGTATGAGCCTCCCATCACAGCCAGCTGCGGACCAGTCGGGCCCTGGCCGATTATCGACCCATTCCTTCCTCCATCTTCAGAGTCAGTCAGATCGACCGCACTGAGGTACTCAGAGCTGGCATCTGAGGAGGGGAAGACAAGCAAACAGGTCTCATCATGTTTGAAAGCAACGTATTGTACGTAACCATGCTATTGTGTACAGTTCCTGGGGCAGAACATTAGTACTATGAAAACAGTGGCATGGAGATAAGCATCTCCAGAGTGTCCGGAAGAGGATACCATCAACCTGATGAGGAGGGCTAAAGCAAATCCAGGTCACCCTGCCTAGTGTAAATAAAACTCATAAGAAAAATTGACCCAATAGAGGACAGCCTACATAGAAAATGTGACCTAGATCTCTACATTTGATTTGGGTTGACCTTGTTTTTGACTAGATATTCATGCTAATCATGGAAATTCTAATAATAAAAAGGTACGCCCAGTTCACAACATGTGCCACACTGGCAACACTACTGCGTCAAAATAAAACATACACTGTGCCAAACACTAAACTTAAACGGTTTATAGCTCTAGACTAGAGCAACGTAATTGAATCAAACCTGAGAAGCCTGAGTCTCTTTCCAGGTCAGGCTTGGATGTTCCAAGGTGTGTTGCCCTGGTGAATGGTGGTGTCCTGTGTCGGTCTGGTCTACTAAAACCGCTCATGCTGGTCTCCTCTGGGAAAATGAGAGTTAAGAGTTGAAAAGTAACAACAGTTAGTTTGGCAAGAGCAAAGCTTTACAATGCTCGGGCAGAGTTCAATGTGGACAGTCCACTCGTAACCATAAAGTCACTGTACATTAATCACACTGTATTATTTTGGTTGTTTCCATGCTCCTCTGCTATTTTTGTGTTTGCCGGCAAAGAAATGATTCAACTCAGATGTTGGTGAGAGGACCTTTCAGAGACTGAATCACTATTTAGTCTGTGCTTACAATAACTATCGACAAGTAACGCAATACAGATGGGTCAGAAGGGCAGTACCATCTCCCTGATCACTCTACTTTACACCAAGGGCCAGAAAATCTGAAACACCTGCTCCAAGGCAGTACAACAGCCCTGCTATAAATACTTCCCTCTTTAAAATAGTATGTCTTGTTGACAGTACTATTTTAAAATATTTGTGTGTAGACCTGTATTGTACTAAACATCATAATATATATATATATATATATATAATTTTTTATTTTTTTTGCATTACAGGGAAAAGCTTTTGAACAGGACATTAAACAGTTCAAAACACAACGTAATGTTATATTACATTGTAAAAGTTGAGTCAATGTATTGAAATGAGCCTGATGAGGGGCCTGTCACCCCCACACAGCCAGTGTGATTACAGAGATACTGTAAGAGATGCTTTTCACCATTTCCCGACATTTAAAGAATGGTAACGAAGAAAAGACGACAAGGCAGACACGTACAAATATCATAAGCCCGGAATGTCCAATATTCATAACTTCTTAATACATCTAGTATTGTTGATAATTTTTTTTAATAATAAATTTCGTCAAAACAACTGCTAGCTTGTTGGTAATCGCGATATGCTGGCTAACTTATTTAAACAACTACGCTGCAGTAAAGTAACAAGCCTTAGTGTGCGGAATGCAACATTGGCTGTTGCCTGTACTCAGTGTTCACTGCCCTGCCCCTGCGCTATTAGCTCAGTTAGCTAGGTGACGCTAGCAACCGTAGCCTCAGCTTGGCAACCAGCCCATCACGAGAGGATATTTTCTATGTATAGCCTATTTGGCTAATAGTATTTCTGCAAACCTTAGCAATACGCCGCTTTGAAACAAATATCCGTTTATGGTGACATCCAAGGTTATAATTCTGCTACAGTTGTACTCGACTCTGGTCCAGCTTCTTCAACTTCTTCTTTGAGGTTTAACGGCAGCTGGCATCCTTCCTGTAACATTAGTGCCCTCTTCTGGGTTTACTTAACCGCTACAGTGACCGCTTTGTCAGATTTTAGCTGATCAAACCTCTTCTGCCGTGTACTCCAGTATGCTGTTTTTAAAACAAAAATCTTGCTCCTGATAGACCTAATCTTTTAACTTCTTCCATCATGTCCATTCTATCTGAGATATGTATATATTTGACTCAACAAACGAGCATATGTTCTGCAGTTTCTGGTATCTGACAATGTTCACAAAGACCCCACTAGTTGGAGTTTATAAAACAGTGGTTGTCTGTCTCGTTTCAAGGGAGTATGAGACGCCCCCTCTAAGACGATACTGAGGGCTTTAATGTCCCTGGATTACGTGGTTGCCAGGGAAACGGGAAAGAGGAGCGCTTGTTTTTGTGGTGTATGCATGCTTATGTGGCTCTTCAAGGTGTGAATGTGGACTAAATAACATTTTCTAAACTTCTACTGTATATCATTTTTCGTATTGTTTGTGAGACTGTTTGTGAGAAAAGATTACCAGAAATTCATTTAAAAGTATTATTAACCATTGGTAGCCTACGGGTTAGTCAGTATTTAATAAAACATACATTACACAAGACAAGCTGACAACCAACAGTTTAATTACAAAATAAATATTTAAATGAAATAAAAATACGAACACATTAGAAATGTTACTTTTTACATGTTCATTGAGACTTTCTTTGTGTAGTAGATTCTTTGTGTAGTATCTGTAAGAACCTTGTAATCACATTAAAACAAGAAAACAATTATAATGAATACTCTGTAATAGACATCAATAAATAATCAATACTGCTTGAGTGTATTGATTACTGTAGTATTGATCTGCTCATTCCTGCTGGTCTTGCCTCATCCGCTCTGCAGCCTAATACACACTTCATGTGATCTGAAATGAACGGATGTGTCTGTATAATTACATTTTATTTAAATAGCGCCATATCATAACAAAGTTATCTCAGTGCACTTTTTCATACAGAGCAGGCCAAGACCAACTCTTATATTTACAAAGAACACTGCTTTGGTATCCAGATGTGAAGCCACTCCACTGAGTTGGAGCACCTGCTCCTTTTTTCAGAAGGGATTCAGCAATGATCAGATCCATATACATGTATACAACAGATGTAGTGTAGTTAACATTGTATCCAGCCCTCCAGAACAATTGAGAAAGCGCGATAGACATCAAAGAACAATTTCAATTTTTGACAATTTGATATATCATATTTATTATACACAATCTTCTGTGGACATGTTTTCAGTTGATAAACCTTTCTGATAAATACTTATCTTATTTAAGTCACATGGCGCTATGGACGGAGAGGATTCATACAGAGCAAGCAGTTATGAGATTGTTACTTAATTGATAGGCAGAAGAGTCCAACATGCTGATGGTGTGATTGAGTGTGACTGACCACATAGTCCTTTGTCTTATCTATATTAGTGACCTAGAAAAAAAACTTTCACTTACAGCCGTTTTGAACACTATTTCCATAAACACTAGAGGGAGACATTTCATTATTGTGTGTGCAAAGCACCTGCACACTCTGTCCAACATACTGCATGCTGCTATGACAAGTCAAGGCTTCTTGAATAATGTATGAACAAAGATGACAAAGATAACAAACTTTTTAAAAGGTTGCTGGTCCAAATATAATCAGCTGTGTCAATAAATATAGATTTTTAACAAGTGTAACCACCTTTAAATACCAGGGAAATGGACACATTACAATAACTAATACAGTAATAACTAGTATAAAAGAGAAGGCATCGGTCTGTTTGGTTCTACATTGCACTGGCTCCCAGGCATGTCCATTGTGTCGGTGTGTAACAGCAGTGTTTCCACCAATCAAAACACACTTCCTGTTGAAGCTTGTCATCACAAACACTCTGCCCATCAGCAGGAGGGTGTGTCAGCAAGGCAACCCAGCAGTTTGAGTCTCAGGTATTGATAGATGGAGAGTTAAGAGTTATGAGCGCCACTGCAGTTACCTGCGAGGGATCTGGCACCTGACAAACACGAGAAAGAAGAACGCATCTTTAATGTTGTTCATTGATAATTAGAGAAGAATATGAATTATTTTCTCCTAAGACTGAGACATCACCTGTCACATTCTTTCGTTTTTTGTCTCTCCTTCCTCTTCCTTCCTCTTCCTCTTTGCCTTTTCCTACAGGAGGAACAACACAACCAATAAGCCTCAGTTCTCTGAGATGGAGATACAATATATGCATGTTCTTACTCTGAGATACAATATATGCATGTTCTTACCTTTCAACTTTCACAATAGGTTTCCTGATTCTGAGGAGCAAATGTAAAATTAGAAACAACATCCAGGTGCATTATATTAGTTAACAGTCATTTTACTGTAGGTATTTGCCATCCCTGTCTCCTAGAAATTACACTTATATACGACTAATTTGTTGTACCAAATACATTTTTAGGGGAAACACAATTGCTAGATTATGTTTACTGGCAACATTATTTCTTGTGAAGGAAGTGCTGCATTTTTATACCATACACAAGTCATATGGAGGGGGTCAGGGTGGATGATGAACTCGGAGACTGGGGATTTAGCATCTTTCGTGTGGCTAGGTTTAAGCAATAAAAACACTTTTTGTAAAGTTAGAAAAAGATTGTGGTTTCGGTTTAATGCTAATAAAGTATAAATTATTTGACGTGAACGTTTTTAATATTTGACCAGGGTCTTTTCCTAACCTCTCTAACCAAAAGGCTTTTGTTGACGAGATCTAACCATAAAAAACAATCATACTTTAATTGCTATAAGCGAATATTGTTTTGTTAAGAATTTAAATATGTTGTCAGTGACCTTTTTGCAGATACATTTAATAGAAAAGTTTTCTCATTATGTCGATATGAAATGTAACTCAGGTGGCATTGCTTTGCTCTAAGTTCGTAGTAGGCTATATAAATATAATTTCTAGGAGACACAACTGGTATTTGCATACTGATAATTTTTTCATGTCACAAATTATGACTTGTTTTCTTACCTACATTCACATGTCTGATGCTCCACAAACGTCATCTCGACATATTCTTGATCCGGCTCTGATGGCTTGATTTTCAACAGCTGAGGGATAAAACAAGATAAGACTATCAATAGAAGCAATTACAGTACAAACAGTAATGGATTGCGCAAATTTATACATGAACAATTAAACAGCACAATGCCCTAGTCTTGTCACCTGCATGGTGACGTTTGTTGTGCGGGTGGGATGGCACTCCAGGTTTTCGTCCCCACAGCAACCTGCACACCTGACCAGTGGCACACATGAGGGGCTGTAGATGTGCTCCACCTCTGCCGGGTACTCCTGCACCACCTCCACCAGTTTCTCAATGGTCCGGCAGAAGCTGCGACCCCACACTTCTTGGAACATCAACACTGTGGAGGAGAGTAGGAGGCTGAGTACGGGCAACTTTGCACTTACAAACATGTCAGATTATGTGTCTAATGAAGAATTGTGCTTTTAGAGAACAATATATATGCTGAGCAGAACGTCGCATTATCATCTGCCCACCAATTTGTCTTTTGAGCTTACTTTCACAGTGCAGAGCACAATCAACAATTGAGATTGTGAATAACCCAACAATGGCAACCGTATACCATGTACACAGAAACACAAAACCAGTTGCAATACGCCAGTGTGTATCCTGTTTTCATTTTGAAGTAAAAATGTTTGTTTAATGTACAGTACGCTTTCCTGTGGGAGTATATGTGTGAATATGTCCCAGTTGCACAGTCTGTGGGGGAGGAACAGGGACGACTATGGCCGAATAAACGAAGGAGAAGGAAGAAAAAACAAACACTGGAAACATGGCCATGAACAGAACTCTGCTGGAGCTGGAGCTGAGCTGCCCCGCAGGCACCTCTGGGACAGAAGTGACCCCCGGGGTCACCAAATGGAGCCTGACACCACAACAGCTGTTTATAAAAGCAGACAGGCTGGGAGGAGACGGCTGTGGAAGCATCTACGGTAGGGAGATGAGGCCACGAACTATAATGTTGTACAGTGCAAAGGGCCAGTTACAGCTCCTTGAGCTGACTGTATGTCTGCTGCTTATCTGGCCTTTTCTGTTACATGACCTCTAATCCTTTGGCTGAAAGTTCTCCAAGTCTTCAATGCATTTCTCTTTTAGCAGCATCATCCATTTATACTGAGGATATGAGGGGAGACAGTAAGCAGTTGAGTAACCCTTGCTAGTCCAGACATGTCCTGCTAGTCTCTTAAATAAGATCACATTCATTGAACTCACATGCAAGATTCAACAACTTGTATGCAAAACTTAAGAGCTTGTTCATTTATATTTCTCAACAGTGCATGACAAATGAATACACTTCTTTTTAAAGGCATTGTGTCAGAGCTGGCATCCATTCATTTGTTTTGCCTAAGACTCTAGTTTCAATCCCACAGTAAAAATATGGTTTGACAAAATAGTTGGAACACATTTTTTGTTGACTCTCTGTAAAATATTATTTTAAACAATGTTACACCCTCAACACTTACAGAAGATGATTTAGAAATAAAACAAGCAGGGATTATTACCTTCAGTTGTATTGTTTATGCCTGACAAGGGTAGACTCTGCAAAACAGAAGAAAATGTAGTTATAAATGAATGTATAACCTTTCATCTATGTAGCTGAGCATCCAAATTTAATGGTTGAGACTGAAACACATACATAATTAGGCATAGCAAATGGACATGTTCAGACATTACACCTCCTACTGCCTTTCAAACTTGAACATGTAATACATGCAAAATATCCTGTAAATAAAGACAGCATCAAACTACAACTGTTAAATACAGATAGCACATCAGACACTTGAGTTTCTTTGCCCTCTAGTGGTGATAGTAGGAACTACAGTGAAAATAAGCAGATCACACACCTTTTTTTCACCCTGCAGTGAAACAGTCATTTGGACAAGCAGCAGATCCAGTATTTCATATATATAACATTCCTCACATGTACCCAACTGTTTAGGTTCAAAACCTGTTTCCTGTGGTGTAAGATTCAGCTTTTTATTTATTTTCCCATTGATGGTTTCCCCCTCCGTCTTGATTTTTTCCCATCATCCCATGATAAACAGAGTGCATTTCTCATTCGCCTGGGAAAACACAAAACCCCTAGTTGACTCCCTTTCAGGAAGAGAAATCTACATTTGATAAAATACCCTCCAGCAGAAGAGCTGGAGCGGCGGCAGACAACCTGATTCCGCAATCTGGCCTCATCACTAATGTCACATTTCACTTTTGGTGTGACACACACACCACATGACTGTATAACTGTCGGTGTACAGACTGTTTAACTGAAAGTGTTGGACCAAAAGTTGTTATATAATAGCAAGCAGAGGGACAAGGACTTTCCCAAATGACAGCAATAAGGACTGTTGCTTTTTTACACCATCTGTCCATTTCTAAAATGCATCTTCTTCCTTCCTCCTTCCTGTTATGAACCAACATTAGTTTAAGGATAGCATCTGTCAGCACAGTGCTACACTCAGCCGTTTCTTCCAAACAATGTGATTAAAGAGGAATGTCCTGCTTTGATGATGATGATGCATTCACACTCACACAAACATTTCAGAGGTCCCTGTAAAACTGTCACGAGATAAGTGTCAGGCAGGTCTTTGTTATTCGGGATAGCTCTGTCTTTTCTGCAACAGAACATCTTGTATGACAGACTTCATGTCTATGGATACACATGAGCTTCCAGTCAACCACTTAGGTTTCAGTCCTCCCTGTGTTAGGGGATCTGTTCTGGCATCTCCCTTTTTTTCCAAAGTGGCTGGTCATCTGGCTAAAATTTACAGCTGTTCCTCTGACATAGGAGTTGTTCTATAGAGTGGCATTCATCGAACTGTGTCAGCTTTACAACAGCACCACAGGATGTGAGCTCCCCTAGCAGAATCTGCTTCATGCGCAGCATGGGAAAGTCACAGTTCAGTTTAAGTTATTGTTAAAAGTCGCTTCCACTCTCTGCGGCCTATGCTCTCCAGAAATGCCAGACGGATAATATAAATGAAAATACATTTTTCCAGTGTTAATAGGCATATGATCTGCTCTCTCTCTCTCTTCTTGTATTTGGGTGTTCATGAGGCTCTGCCACATCACATGGGTTTTTTTGGCTCTGCTCTCAGTTGACATTCAGAATGTGGTGAGGTGGGGAGGATTTTCTGACCTCGGTCATGGGTTAAGCCTTGACATGGCGAGGAAGCATCCTTGGCACCTCCTGTGGTTGAGAACAAAGGAGTGAGCTGCCCACAAGAAGGTGCAAGATTATAAAAGGCTGCATGAAGATCCTCACGTAGTCATTCCTTCCTCCTTGTGCACTTATAGTATTACTGAGTGACTACTTATAACTGGGAGGTATTTCCACTTTTGTGGAAAGGAGAACCATTTTACTTCAATAAATGTATGTAAAGTTGTATAATGAGTCCCAGAAGCAGGAATGCTTTCTGAGTAGTCCTCTCAACGTTTCTTTCACCTCATACCCCGATGACCTTTTTCAGGGAGTTTTTAAATGTTCTCAGTGAGGGTCTAACATTGTTGTGTGTCCTTTTAATTTATTGTTTTCATAATGTGGGTTTTAAGGAGAAGAAGGAAAATATCTCCACTTCACATTGTTTTACAAATACAAAATACATTGCTGCTGATGGTAGATTCAGGGCAATGTACATAAAAATCTGTCCCAAAAGAAGCTGTGGAACAACATCATAACATAGATATCTAAACAATTGCAGCTAGAGGTTCATTTTAACTTATCTGGCAACATCAAATGTATAAAAGACAATCTATTTATAAACATTTTAAAAGTGGGCAGCTCACAGAAGTCTCACTGATCTCTGTCAAAGTTGGTATGAGATGATTCTACAGCCTGCAACTAACAATTATTTCATTATCAAATAAGCTATAGGTAATTTTCTTGAATACACTGCATCATAGCTTTTTCAGTGTATTATATGAAACTAGGAAATATTGCATTTGAGTGTTACTATAACCAACAATTGTCATTTTTACTTAAATAAATGACTTCAAGATTGTCATGGATTTATTGTGTAATCTTTTGTACCAGATAACTTCTTTAGAGAAGCCATTCTCATTGGATAATTAACATGGTGGGTATGTTATCAGGGTCATGCTCCCTCAGCGCACTCTGGTCACTGTCCCATAGTTGTACAAGTTGTTTTCAACTCTTGACATCTGGTTTTCAGAGACCTTTTGCTAAGCAGCACCGTGTATCTCGAGCTTGATGTGCTTTATTGCAAAGCCGATTTAAAAACTAGTCTGTATGTTTCCGAAGTTTCTAAGCTGCTGTCTGAGAGCTTGCTCCGTCCTCTGGGTCAAACCAGAGGACCTGTTGTGTCCCTGGGCTCCTGCTGTCAGGCCACAGAGGCTCCGGGCCTCATTACTCTCCACTCCCACACAGCTGAACTGCGTCATCTTTAACCTCTTTGCTTAACTTCATCTGTCAGAGGAAGGGCAGCATGCGTAGGGAGCAAAAACAAAACATGATGGGGACCCAGCACAATGGTCAGAAAAGATTTTTCAACTTCAAGGGTCAAGCTGGGGAGGGGGGTGATGGGCAATTCAACAGCAGGTACTGTGGCTAATAGCCAAAAAGATCTGGATGCCAGCCATATTCCACAGAGTGCTTCCTAAAGAGAAATGGAGATAACTTATAGATGTAGAAGTAAAGTAAAGTAAAGTAATGAAAATCAAATGCAGATACATTTCTTTGGCAGTTGAACCTAAATAAATAGGACAACTTCTTCTGGGCAACCTAGATTAAGTAATCTAGGTTTCTCTTCTCCATTGGATTGCAAAACAATGGCAATTAGGGTGAGCCATGTGTTGTATTCAAGTAAGTTCAAGCAAAAGCTCAAGACAAAAATAATCACGATTACACACTTTCATTTTAATTGTGCTTTAAATCCAGGGCATGAAATACATGCAGAAACTTCAATTCTATTGTTAATTTATTCATAGTTAAAGTGGAGTATCATACATGTTAATTTAGGTGGGAGTTGTTATTTCATATTCTCCAATGAGGAACCACCACTTCACAAAAAGTTACCCATGTTTAGTACAGTTTGAGCAGGAGAGGGATTTCAGTTTCAAATCCTTATTAGTAGAGGAAGAAAAATGAAAACCATGAACATCTGATTATCTGTGTTACCAGTTAAAGGTATAAACTGATGCTACTACAGCTGTAGTATCAAATGTGTAGTCCTCTAACAAGGCTCCTTCATCATCTTTGACAACAGCTTGCACACTGATCACTCTGAAGTTGAATCTGACTGAGGATTGTAAAATATTGCAAAAGAACTTCAACAGAATCACTAGTAACAGGAAATTAAAAGTGACATTTTGACTAATTTCATAGTTTAAAGTTTAAAGATAATCAGGAGTGCTCTGTACTCTGACTGTATCCCTATTCAATTCTTCTTGACTGGCAAATGATGATCCCAGTTAGATTGAGCATTACGCCTTTATTTACATCGCTTTCCAAAAAGGTCTACTTTCAAACTTAACCTTATTCTGTAAGGGTGACAGTGTGGATAAGCAGACCACGGACAAGAGGCAGCCTTGTGGTTGGGTAATCTCTGTCAACTAAATCTGTTCTTGAACAGAGTTTGCGGATTTGGGGGATGCATGCAGAGGAGAGGCCATAATTCAGACCAGTAAAGCACCTGCATTTCCAACTCACTGAAAACATTTATGCCAGGGGGGACCGTGTCCTGGTTTTTGGTCTGTCTGAAGCTTGACTCTCAACACAAGACCACACAGAAAGAGAGAGCACCAAAGCAGAACAAGTGAATACAAACACAGAGACAGCTAGATGAGTGAGAAACAGAGCTATCTCCCTGCCTCGCGGATCGTTCACACCCATCCTTTATCGAGAACTAGATTCCACATCATCAGCACCATGACCGCGGCATTAATCCTCACAGGCCTCTCAATGGGCCTGTAGGTCACTGTATCTATTCTCCACCACTACAAAAGAAGGACTGGTTCTGTTTTCTATACACAAGGTGGGTGAACATACAATGACAGCGGTGCCATTACAGGTCTAACAGTATCCAGCTGGGTCTCTAGGGTGGTCAGGTCAGGGCTTGTGATTATAAAGCACTGCCAAAACACCAGCAGACTTCAACAGAGCATGTGGTGGTAAATGTGCCAAAACAATTTCACAAGCAATCTGGGTGAATAGAGCCTTTGAAATGCAGAGTTATTCCACTGATTAGAAAACTGACACACATGTAGTTGGAGCATCGTGCAGTTTCAAAGCCACAAAGCTGCGTAAAAAAACACATGTGTTACTGTATGATTTTGATACATGTCCAATACCTTAAAACAAACAGGAAACACAAAATAGGAATAGTTCGTCATTTGGGGAAAATGCTTATTAACTTTCCTGCTGAAAATAAGATGAGAACCACTTTAATATGAAGCTGGAGCCAGCAGACATAACGACTGGGAATGGGGAAAAAAACAGAAACAACAGTCCAAAGGTAACAAAATCCACCTACCAGCACCTCTAAAGCTCACTAACTAAAATTATAATAATGACAAATTATGACAATACCTACTCAGTGACTAGTCAGCATCTGACTAAGAAATAGTTTGTGACAGATTACAGGCTATCTTTCCCCCTGTTTTGAGTCTTTATGCAAACTATGCTAACCATCGCTTGGCTCTAGCTTATATGTGTATATATACCTCTACTTCTCAGCAAGAAAGTGAGTAAGCATATTTACCTAAATGTCAAACTACTCCTCTAAGACTCCTTCTAAGACTCTTTTCGAGATCAAGATTCATTTTTCCTTTATTATTATTATTTTAGTCTTCTGCAGTGAGTTGGAAACATTACAAGTAATCATGTTTTCTTAGTTGTCTAATTTTTGAAATAACCCAGTAAAACAGGGTCAAGTGGCAGGGGAGAGGTAAGGGTCCATATAAATGCTGATTAAGGTAAACACCATTTCCTCAATATATGTCCATTAATGCATACACAAATGTCCCCCTTAAGACACACAAACACACACAACCACTGTATAAACCATGTACCCCATACGCAAACATACACACACACGACACAGGTCTTGAGATAAGGCTGACCGGTGGTAATTGTGGTCTCTATTACAGTAAACGCTGTTCTCCCTGTGTAAACCACAGTAAATTACATCCAGATGACAGATTAAAGCCTGCTGAGTAGACGGCTGCCCCGAGCGCCACCGCTCCTTCTCTTCCACAGGAGGAAGGAGAAATCCATATTTCCTGATTGCGATTGTGGCTTTGCCTTGGGCTGGGACATTACAACTAGAGAGAAATACCACAACAACGCAAATAAGGTCCCTATCAGTCAGCAGGTCACCATCACTGCATGCCCAGCATACAGACATCTGAACTAAAAAGATGTGCCAGAGACAGAGAGAGAAGGGAGAACTTGACTTTTTAACGTTTTATTTTCAGGAACTGTGCTGCAGCTCTTTGTTGCTCTTTGATTCTGAGGAACTGAAACCTAAACACGATGTTGACTGTGGATGTTTTAATTGTATTGTAACTAGAAATGTGATGTCATGCCATCTACACTTGGCTGTATATGGACAAGAATAAGGGAAACTCACCATGAACACAAGCAGACACGTGTGCGACACAGATGGTCAGACTCAAATATTGTTTTGCTGCTGGTGATTATGTAAAGGAAACACCTGTGTAACGTCATGTCCTCAGAGATACAAGAGCAGAACCTGAGCCTCACAGCCTTCTTTTTTTTTTTTGCTCAGAGACATTAGAAACATGTGATGAGTTGACCTGCACAGTTGAATAAGTTAAGTTTTTCCTATATTTGGTTACTTTGGTAGACACAAAGCATTGTATAATCTCATATCAAACAGGCTTATAATTCTTATCCTTCACTGATTTGTTTAATATAACAGAAATATGTTTTAGAGCTGAATCCAGAGTTGTGCAGTCCTCTACGTTTCCAGCTAAACACTAACTGCCATATACCGGTTATTTTGTTCTCATTCCTCGACACTCTCTATTCTGCTGTTCAGTGTATTATTGGTACTTCCTGTGCATATAATCCACATATTGCACATGTACTGTGTGTGTGTGTGTGTGTGTGTGTGTGTATGTTCAAACTACAACACTGTAAATATCACTGCTTAGATCCTCCCTCTACTTAACTCTGCAGATTGAAAGTCTGCCAAAATCTGCTGTACCTGTTCCCTCCTGCCCATTTGATATTTTGCCCACACATTATTAAAAAAGATATGCTGGAATGGTCTGTGTGCAAAACCTTTTCATTATTATCATAATGATTGTTTATAAATGCAGGTGACATCTTGCATCAGCACAACCAAACTGACATTAGTTATGTCATATTTCTCCATTAGACAGCCTTAGTGACAGGGTGACCAAGAGGCCACCATTGTTCCAAAGGGAAACCCAGGTGCTTCCACCCTCTATCAAGCGTCATATATGTAAGGGACCAGGACAGCTGCGAGAGGATGAATCACAGCTGTACATATCAACGGAAAGCACACATGACTTGGGATCACAGTTATCGAGACAACATGAATTCTGTCAGTTGTATCAGCAATTTTGATGGTACCTACTTAGCATCAAACTTACTAAATCACAACATAGCAGTAATGCTTATAATGCAAAAGATAACTAACTGATGCCTAATAACTATGGTGCTTTTTATCTCTGGTTTAGATGCTTTACGTGTATAATAAGCTGTAGCCATCTCCTAAAATCTCACCATGAACATGCCTGTACTTTGACACTTACTGGAACATTATATTTAAAGCCAATGACTGCTTGCTTAGTGCTATACATGTCATTGCCAGCTTTGAACATGTTGGTAACATTTCAAAGGGGAAAATACCTTTAAAATAGTAGTGATGGCTCATTTCTGCTATTGACCAACTACTGTTACTGCTAACATACAGTAGACCAGTGGTTCCCACTAGAGTTCACAACATCTTAGGGATAGCCTAGTAGTTAAGGTCCCTACCATATAACAGCTAAGTCTCTGGATCTACTCCACTTCCTGTCTGTATATTACACTGTCACTGCCACAATAAAAACTAAATGCCCAAAACAATCAGAGGGATGGTGAGAGGATTATGAGGTTAGAAAAATACCAACCAAATGGACATTATGTTAAACAGGATTACATTTATTCAAACATTTGTGTAATCATTGCATACTTTCTTTGTGTGAATACCAAAGAAACCAATATACTAAATACTATATACTCAAAATCCCTGTTTGGTAATAATAAACCACTAACATTTGCAACCAATGATGGGATAGAAGTGCACATTTCTTTGTCTAATAGATCACAAACTTCATATTGACCTCAAGTCAATACGACCAAAACAATATGAGGACGAAAAACAACATGCAAAAACATCTGATGCTGCATGAGTCACAAGGCTACTGATGTAACCTCCGCTGTGACACTGATGAGAAATCATCATTATCAATTAGTTTCACATATTTATGGGTAGAGCATCCAAAAGACAGGCATTTAGGAATGGCATTCCCACCCACATGACCAGTGTTTGCTTTTTCCACTTTGGCACACCAGTCTGACAGTTTACTGTGGGAGCTGGCACGACAGACACCTACCAGAAGAGTCTCGTTTTGTCTTTATGGCTTCAAAAGAGCTGCTAGCAAGAGTGTCATACATGAAAATGTGAAATATGCCTCAGATGTTTTTTTTTAAAATAACTCTTTATGTGTCTTTGCACTAAAGCAGAACATTCTTTCCTTTTTAAGCTGATCTTTCAACATGAAGCAGTTAATGGCAACTGAAGGGTCAGAGAAGACTCAGATCCACAGACAGTCCTTATGGCCTGACAGTTTTTGACTCTCAGATTTGTATGGTTTACATTTGCTGTCAGTCTTTTCAGCAGCAGGGAGCCATTTAACCTGCTACATGTCGAGGGCCCTGGACTTTGTCACTCTTAGTTTGACTGAGCTGATTATGAGGATTAGTGGAGATGTGGTGATTCCATACCTCTCCCACTCACTCTCAACTCAGCAACAGCTGCAAATTCTCCGGCTAGAGAATCTGGTGGGACATGTAGCTTTTTTCAAACCTTGAGAACCTGAGAGTATGAGTGTAATACTTCAATATATGGACTGCAGCCTGGCAAAAGGGAAACCGCTGCAGGCTGCATATGAAGTGTGAAGTGAAGTGTGGAAGATTTTTCCACACATACACACATGCAGTTCATCTTTATCGTTGTGATTATTCATGTATCCATTAAACATGCAGATCTATATTGAGATTAAACAAGGCAGGACGGAAAAGCAGCTGGTGCAGATGAAAAGAAGAGAACTGAAGACTGCAAACTTTGTTGATGATGCCAACACTTTCAGTCTGTCAGACTAAGCAGCTTCCTAACTCACCAGGATCTGTTACCTCTCCTGCAGTAAGTTTAAAAGTATATGTATTACCAGTTAAAGTTATTGATGATAAGATATGGTACCAGTCAACATATGGTACCAGTCAAAGTTTGGACACACTTTCTCATTCACTTGAATGGGAAAAACATTCAATGGGAAAAAACACTCAAATGGGAAAGTGTGTCCAACTTTTGACTGGTATGTATGGAAATAACGTGTTAATCACGTTTTTTCTTGATGGAAATCTACACTGCAAGAAAAAAAGACCAGCATACAGGAGTGGGAATAATAATCCATGTCTGTGAAACTGGTCTTTATTGCCCCTGTAATTATAAGCTTAGCGTGCTTCTCCAAATATAAGAGTGAGTCACTTTATATCAAGTGTTGCACAGGCAGAGTGATGCAGTTTGTCACGTCCCATCTTATGAATGAACTGAGCAGAATGGCGCTCATTCAAAAGAGTGTGAAAGTGTCATAGTTAAATGGATTATTATTATCACTTCATTAACACGTTTCTGCTGACTCAACCATTTTCTTTGTGCATTTGTTGATTGATACTATGGTGTTAACAAATCTAATAATAAGCACATTAATAGTCTATCACAATTTGCATTGTTACTTTGTAGTTTTAATAGCAGACACATAGCAGAACCAAATAATCTATCTAGAGTGTGAAAAGTCTTTATGTGATGAGTCTAGGTTTCATTCAAAACGACAGAAAATCCCCTTCTCTTCTTGCTGAGCATAAACTTTCACTGAGTGTAACTTCATACCTGTGCAGGTGAGAGCAGCAGATAAAACGCCACCGCAGTCTGAATGACAAAACCCAGTTTCATTTCGCGATGTCTGCGAGTGGAGAGGGGGTGATGGCTCCCGGTGCACAAAATTAAACAATCCAACCAAAGTCCCAAACAACTCAGAAAAAAAGATGATGACTGGGAGTTTCCAAGTCATCCGCTCCCGGTTTTGTAATGCTGAGAATGAGTCACGTAACTCCGCTGCCGCGTGTAACCTGATGCAATTGATTGTGCTTACTAATGAATAAGGCCCCAGGGGCGAACTGAAGGTGCTGGGGCAATACAATAATAAAGCCACAAATAAAAATAAAAATATTCACATTTAAAATCAACTGAATCAAAGCACAAAGCCTAAAACTCTAACGCCTGCAGCGAGGAATAGAAGCAGCCAGTGATCACCAAGAATATTCAGTGCACAAAGTAAAAAGTCTATTCAGTCCAATATAGCCAAGTTAAGATCCGCTCGGGAAAACGTGCATGAAGTTGCACCGACTGTTTCAGTTTTCGGTCCTGCTCTGAGCTCCGGTCGGGGGAAAACACACTTGCTTCTAATTGCCCTAGACTACCTTTTTCACAAGCCAGCCATTTAAATCTCCTCCCCTTCTCTTGTCCTGCTCTCCGCTCTGCTTAATCTGCCTTCACAGAACTGATGTGACTTTTTTCTCTCTTCCCTTTTAAGCCGCAACATGTAATGGCAATTTATGTGATGCTGTGAATGGTTATTACAGAGACAGTGACACTGCTGTTGATGCTTTATTTCAGAATTCCAGACTATACACCACAGGTGATTTACACCACAGAGTATACACAGACTGACTGAGAAACTTCCGAGAAGCCTACTCAGGACTTTATGTAAGAGATATGCTTGCAAGGTAAACATTTAGAGATCTTTTTCAGTAGTGACATGGATGGTATACTCAGTGCTGGCCTGGACTCCAGGATGCACAGAGATTTTCCTCTGAGGGTTTAGTATTTAGTCAAGTTTGCAGAGACATGAAGGGAGATTCCATTACTGTTGACACATAGAGTTAATCTTCAGTGTGGGACTTCTGTGTTTGGAGAAACACTGGAACGAAAGGATTCCTTGTGGGCTTCCACACATTCCTTCAACACTGCTGAATAGCTCCACTGCCTCCTGCTATTGTACAGACCACACTCAGGAGTGTGGTGTTTCTAAACATCTCAGACACTTTAAGCAGAGTAAGCCATCCCCCCATTACCATCAACCCGTACAGAGCGCAAACAATCAGGGATTGTGAAAGACATTTCCTCTCATTATGCCCGGCAGTATCACAGTAGTCTTCTCCTAAATTGTATCTCTACAATGATGGTTGCTCTTTGAAATTCAGGGAGAGGACGGAACGGAGCAAACTGTGATTCTTCAGGGAAATGAACTCTGCAATTATTCTGTTTCAGCCCTGCCGTTCTAGCTGTGCTATCATTGCCCGGGTGGTGAAAGTTTTCTTTTACAACAGTATCAATCTTCTTTTTCTGTCAGTCTATTTATTCACTTTATTGCTTCAGTATTGCAACTGCAGATGCACCAAAGACTGCCCAGAAGCAGTTTTCTGCCTTCTAAGTAGTGATATTAATAGATCAGCCTCAAGCAAAGGCAAGGCTACCGTATATTGATAGAGTGCAAGTGATTGTCATGTTTTGTTTCAAATATTTTAAGAGCTAAAGACCATTGCATCTCCTCCCTCCCTGTTACAGCAGCGGCTTTGTTTGCTCAGAGGACAGAGCCAGGCTCTTACCGCCGTCTCACCATCTGCTCGGTGATCCATCTGTGTTTTTAAAGGTGTACTGACTGATAGGGCCCAATAAGATCACCCAAATTGTTTGCACTATAAATACACACTGACAAGACAAGCAAACCTGGCTGGAGTGATAGCGTATTCCAGGGGAGTTGGATCTCTGTGCTGCCAGATCGTGAAACAACTCCTAGGCCCTCATTGCTTTTTTAGTTAACCAAGTGTCATTCCTGCTTAGATTTAATGCCTGCCTTTCCAGAGATATATTCAAACAAGACACTATCCATTTAAATGATGCCTCTTAAATGAAATATAATATATAATATAATATCTAAAAGAGAAATAGGCTTTGGTTTCCAGTGTACTGTGGAGATAGTTGAACTCATTATGATCAGGCATTACAAAAAAGATTTTTCTTTATGAATATTAAGAATGTTTGAAAGCTTTAACTGATCCAGAAATTAAATATAACAATTAAAATGTCAATTAAACCTCTGCTGTAATTGGGTTTGTGATAAGGCTTCATGATTGAGGGAAGGTCAGCTGGTCGAATACATGAGTCTCTTGATGTTGTGAAGAACAAATGTGTAACTCTCAGGAACTGGAGTGCCAAAGTAAGCACATTTCCCTTTTGCTGTTGACCCCTCATTTTCCCAGATTGCCGCGTAAAAGGTAAACAGATGAACGACATTAATGATGTCCATTCATCATTGTTGGGGCAGCTTTGGTTTCCTCGACAGTGGGGCCTGTAAGGGGAAGGTAGAGAGCCAGAGAGCCCCTAACTAAGGATTTCATTAACAAGAGCCCTACAGGGAGACCAAAGGTAGTTATTGTCGTAGTTATTGTAATTTTTACAAATTAATTATCTGTTTCATCTTTGATTTAAACAATGTACCACACAACTCTGAATGTTGCTGAATAGATATTTTACAATATAACCCCAAAAATGTATAAGAAGGAACCTGAACTGGAGCATTGTGGGAGATGATGTAATATGACTTTACTTATGTTGGACCACCTGTACAGCAAGACCCAAACAGGATACGACAATATTTAACATCCAGACCCACAAACCATGAATCTTTTCCTCCTGCACTGACTGTATCATTGTGAAGAACTATATTTGAAATAACTGGTAAATAGGAAGTGCTCCAGCCATGAGTTCAAAGCTGCTTACCGTTGCCTACGGTGATTAGCATTATATCACAACAAGTTATTTTATTTAAAACGTGTCAAATCCTGTTTACACTTCCATGCTACATTGACATATTTTTGTCTCAAGGCTGACAGGTGTCATCCTGTTTTCATGCCCAGTCTGTTCATGTGTGAGCATTGTTACATTCTGTGGGAAGCCAGTCAACATGTTAACAGACAATTGGAAGTTATTTTAGTCTGGAGGTATCATGGATCAGTCCTTGCAGGAATCTCCAAATACTATTTAGCTTTATGCAGCTGTGTGTCTTGGACATCACAATGTCAGATGGCTATGAAAACCACAAACTAAGGGAGGATTTAATTCTTGATGTCACAGGAATATATGGCTCAGTTTATTCTGTTTAATTTGAGGAGCAATTATAGCAAACCATATGGCATTCAATCAATGCTGAACAAAAACATCCAGTGGGAGAAATGCTTGTTGAAAAGAGTGGATACACTTCTATGCTCTGACACAACACATTTTGGTAAATACACAGCACAAAAAACATTCACTAAACCCTCAATTTGTCGTTTTAACATTTCTGTTTGTGAGCGGATTAAACAAGCAAGTTACAACAATACATTAGGTGTCGGTAGGCTGATTATTTTTACTTACGAGAGAGTCAAGCTAGCTGCTTTTCCCATCTTCCACTTTTTAAGCTAAGCTACGCTAACCAACTGCTTGCTGCAGCCCGATACTTGACGTGCATTTGTGATACCACTCTCAGTAAATGAGTAGCCTAAGTGTATTTGCCAAAATGTTGTACTATTTAATAGAAAGAGGAAAACCCAACTTGACATTTTGTTCCTTCGAATTACATTTAGTTTACTCAGCTCCTACAAATGTGCATTTCTACTTGTAATTAGCAGACAGACTGGCTCAGGTTTGGTAATTATGTAACATAGGCCCACATGCCAGACCTAAGGATCTCTGTATCACTCCATGAAACTATGCACCCTCAACTAACTGTGCAGAGGACCTGGAGCACAGCAGCAGAGGTGCTCTGAAAGGAAACTGAGTGTTTGTCTAAGATAAAATGTCATCACTTCCACAAGCTGCGGGGACAAGGGCCTGCGGTTGGCAATATCGAAAAGCAACAACAGCACTGAGAGTGAGTTATCATGGCTTGTGTCATTGCCAGTTGTAAAAGCCGTTAGCTTTATAAATGAAGAGCGAGCAGTGCAAACTGTGCGGAAGTGGTCCTGCAGTCAGAGAGCAGGTTATAACTCAGGCCTGTGGTGATATTCTAAACTCCATTAAGAGGTCCCACATGTGGACCACATTCACAAGTTCATGGGTTGATGCTGTTGGGGGTGGTTCAGCCTGGGCTCTTAAACAGATAAATTTGTTGTTTTTAACATCTCTTTCATGTTAAAACATTCTCTTCAAGTTATAACCCCAAAATGATGTTAAATGTAAATATAATGGTCACTTCTGCAAGCTCCAGCAGGTGTACTGCAGCAAGCCTCAGATGACTCTGTAAACATGCTTTCTTGTACACTTACAGCTTTTCAGCCCTCTGACATGTTATTAAAAGAGATAAAGGAGGCAGAGGCTAATGGAATATACCTTTTAATAGTAAATGTTGCACTGAGATTAATTGGCAGCGAGATTAGAGTTATTCCTTGAAGTGGGAGACACTTATGTAAACATGAACTCAATCAGGCAGCAAGATTTATTATTCATCATTGAGTGCTGCTGTTAACTTTTTCAGGGTACAGAGTGTTTTTGTTTAAAGCTTCAAATTAGTTTATCCTCCCTCAGGGGTTATGTGTAAGAGTTTTAAAAGATTTCCTCAGAAAACACACACATCAGCTACAGCCCTAAAGTAAACCTGATTAAACTGACAGTAGCCGCATAACACTTTTTTAGTATTAGTATATTAGTATAAAGATGGCATTAAACTTTAACTTAACACTAAGCTCAAATAAGTGTTTCTACAGCTGCACATGAACTGAAATAAAGAACATGCTGTAATGCTTGACTATGTAATTCTGCTGCCCACAATTACAACTTAATTCAATCACTGCACCTGTTTCGCTTTCTTAAAAGAATAGATCGTCATTTTGGTAAATACACTTAGTTGCTTTCTTGCCAAGAAGATTGAAACTACTCTCATGTTTGTACAGTAAATATGTAGCTTGAGCCAACAGCTGGTTAGCCTTGCTTAGTGCAAGGACTGGAAACGGGGACAGAGCTTGGTTCTGTCTAAAGGTAACAAAATCGGCCTTTCAGTGCCTCTAAAGCTCACTAAATAATGTGCTATATCTTATTTGTTTAATCTGTACAAAAACCAAAGTTTAAAAACAACAAAGTGCTGTTTTTCCAAAAATGTCAAACATTTCCTCTAATAACTGAACACATGCTTGGCTCATGATTAAAAGGATTAGTGCGATAGATAATCATGATTGTAAAAGGCCTGATCTTTAAAATATCAACAACACAACAATACAAGAAAGCTGGAATGACTCTTATCAAATAATTCTAACCCACAAAGACTCATTTTTAAAGGCGGTGACTGTGAGGTATGGTAGTAAAATGGCCAATCGACTGTCAGAAGTGGAGTCCTAAGAGGAAAGTAGGCCGTGGCCTGAGCAACTGTTAGGTGAAGTTCATCTGTGCACAAGTGTTTACACAAACTGTAGCCAAGCAAAATTGTGCACAGAGATTTATTTATGTGTAGAGAAATACATTTACTCAAATAGCTATAGCTTGTAGAACAAGGGACAAGAAAATGAGAGCAGGGCAGGGAGAGGGTGGGTGGAAGTCAAAGAGCTAGGGAAAGTTGATAACTTGAAATAATAAATAATAAAGCCGACTGGTGGGAATTTGTCAGCAGTGCAATTTATAATCATCAGTTAATTCAATTTGCTTCAAGACAATAGCTAAGCTCCCCATTGCTTTGTGGCTACTGTGCACTTGCCAAACAGAAATTTCATAACTCAAGACAATGTGCATGTTTGTTGTTTTACTCCTGCGATTAAGTGCCTGGTCTTGAAGTGTTGCTGCAAGGGAGATGGTGGAGACAACTAATCCCAGATGGCGCTGTGCCCAGAGGGGACAGATAAATGAGGACCACCAGGGCTGATAAAATAGCCGGAGTCTGCAGGATGAACACGCATTATATTAAGGTAAAGCAAATGCAGACAAAGAGAACCTTGACCAGTGCATCTGAAATTATATTCTCACTTTTCTCAATGAACTCAGCCTCGGTTCTCTGTGACAAAATTGCTATGCTTTGTAAAGGAAACATTTTCAGTGACATTGGCTGAAGATTAATTTTCCATTACCCTAAAAAAGAAAATAAGCAAATAAATACACAAGTTTCAGGATGGTGAGGCTGGGGTTGTGAGAAAGGAGGAGCCTGTCTGCCCTGTAGTTTTCTTTTCTTGCACTGCAGTTTCTGAAGTCAGCTGCACAAGAACAAACCCTCAACTAATCCACACCTATACCTCAAATAAAATTTAAAAAATGACCGACATAAAATACCGCGTTCTTACTTATTTAGTGATTAAAAATAAATGTTTATACTGGATTCCATATCCAAATAAAATGATGTCCTTCACAGCTCTTACATAACAAAATAAGACCTATCAATTTCGCATCTTACATTTGCAGAGATTTCAGTAATTCATTATGCTTAGCTGAAGGATCTGTAGCAGAGTCGAGACTTTAGTGATCAACTCTGAAGTCCTTCCGATATGCATCTTTGATGAAGAACAGGACATCCATCCTGCCTGTAACACTGCGATATCCCAGAAATATCAAGTGTGATTACAGGCATGATTGCTTTCAGACTACACAAAACTGTGTTATGTGTTGCCAATGGCGAATGCTTTTTATCTCCTCAATGATCGGCTTGGCAAATGATTGAAAGCTGGTGTTTGACAATTCCAGTGGTAAGATCAACAAAGGCAGAACGTGGGCCTTGTCTGGGTGTTCGGGAGTAGTCTGGCATTTGGTGGGATGGGGGGGGGGTTAGAAAGTGTCGTGATAAGCTTTGAACTATAGTGGAAAGAGCTGGTGTTGAATGAACACAGACCACTAACTGACTCCCAACACCCCGAGCCATGAACGAGTGAAAATGTGCAGTGCTAATCAGGAGAAAATAAACAGAGCAGCACCCCCGGGCATCATGGTAACAAGAGGAGTGACTGCGGGTTGATGAGGCCTAGAATTCATGAGACACAGTCAACCCATACTGTTGTCAGATTTGTTTCCTGAATTATAACATATATCACTAAATCCCCTCAAAATGAGACCAGCTGTATGTGGAAGCAGAAACACAAGTGAGCAGTGATCACTTATATAATTTTGAATTTACCATGGGCTTGTTGGGGGTGTGTCACTGCGACGCAAGCAGAGGTTCACTCACTCAAATGGGCTACTCTGGACTGAAGCCAACAAGGCCTGAGGGAGCCTGCTTACAAATGGTGAACCTCGAATGAGCCAGCATGCTCTGTCTGGGGGACTCCATCCTAATCTCCAGGATCGGGGGAATTTTCCGATCGAGATGAGAAGCAGATGTCTCTCTGTTTCTGTCTCACTCTTGTGCTGTCGCACCAACTCCGTTTCTGTCTCCCTCCCTCATTCAGTCAAACCTGGCCCTCCGCCCCCCAGAGACAGGGGAGGAACATGAGCACCATGGGAAGGGTGGCTGTCCCCGAGCTCGATCACATGACGAAGGAGCACTTTTTGTGGGAGGCACTGCATTAGGTACAGAGCTGTGAGCACATGGAGCCGGTCCAAGAGCTCCGAACTTTCTCATGGAAAAACGCAAACAAGATTTGATAAAAACGTCATGTTCTGGCGATTCCCACTTAAGAAGGACAAGTGCTGGCTAGATGGCTTTTCTAGGTGGACTGCAGATACTTTGCTATTTTGTTCCCTAGTGTTGATGTAGGGTGTGACCCCTGATCTCTGGCAGGAAAAGGAAACATGGAGATCAGACTGGAGAGGCAGGCCCACTCCTCTTCTTCTCATCATGCCTCTGGAGTTGGTACTTTCACCATAAATCCTCAGTCTCTTAAGCTCCGCCTCATGCACCTGCATCTCTCCCGGGCCGTGGCTTTGGCTTTCCTAGAGCCCAACCCTTTGGCTCCTGTGGCTCAGTTCTGACGTGCATACTCTTGGCTTACAGCGTAAACAGACTTTTCGAACTTTGGGCCAGTCACCGGGTGTTTGGTTGTGGTCTGTAAACAGATCAGCAGGAGGAGGAACAGGAGCTCCCAGTAGAGATGAGACTGACTGACTATCCTAAGGCGGGAGAGCAAAGGAATGAGATATAAGGCTTATATGGATGCCTGTTAAATGTCCAAGTTGCCGTGCCATCATCCAAGATAAGGTTTTTGGTATGAGATTGTTTAGGCAAGTAGGATCCAGGATGACCTAGTGGTTAGAAAGATAACCCCTCAACCAAAGCACCAAGGTTAAAGCCCCCAATTTAACATGAATTCTACCTCCTGAAGTGACTTTGAGGAAGACACCGAATCCTTAATAGCCTCTGCCATGTTGCTTCATAGCTGAGTCATTAGTAGGTGATTTAAGGTAAGCAAGCAAACGAACAACTCTTAATAAATACATATCTTGTTCAGTACAATCCCTGACAATAAACACAATGATTAATTTGGAGTAATTAAAGGGGAACTGTACTGATTGTTCATATCAAAGTCTGTTTACAGGTTATGGGGAGTACTACTGCTGTGTATGAGAAAAAACGTTGTATAAAGCTTTTATGTGTCTCCAGAAGGAGCTGCGAAAAGTCTGATAAATTGCCTCAATTGATGTGACTTGATTCCCGTCAGCTGGGGCTGAAGACTACATGTTTGAAAATGAAAATAATCTGAGGAGGTATGAAGGTAAAAAGAAGTTAGCTTACCAGACACTTCCCATCTCTGCTTGAGGCTAGTGGCTCGAGGCTACGTTAGCCACGACTAGCATACTAGCATAACACACTTGAATCTCACAGAACTGTTGGCAGAGTTGCATTGTGGGTAACAAAGGTTCCAGGTTTTGACAAGGAAGAATAATGAGTAGAATAAAACAGACGCTAACTCTTTTTCTGCTGCATTGATTTTGCTACTTCAAAAAAAAGAAACTGAGAATGTATGTGAAGTGAGTTCAATACTAAATCAGTTTTGATGCAGTACTCTTTTAACTTATTGGAACTGTACAGTTCTTGGTGATACTGTGTGACAACAGGTGGATAACAGAAAAAAACCATTACATTAACTTGAGCCCTTGGGGAAAAGTTTAGGAGGGCATTCTCAGTGAACATTTTCAACCAAACAACTTTTTAGAATTAGTGTTTGGAGTTATAATCAAGGGAACATATTTGCAACCCCTTAACATCGCCATTGCGCAAAGTGGACCTCGGTTACATTCCATTAAACAGCTTGTAAATACACTACATGTATCTCTTCGCTAGTCATTAGTCATTCAAATCTCTTTCGAGATACACTTATTTACATTTTTTTAAGTAACAAAATATTGATGTCAATTGAAAATCAAACCAATCAAAAGAAAAATGTTGTATATAAACTTTACATTGCTGTACCGTGCTATAATGAGCAAAGCAGAACATCTGAGGCTGAAGCCTGAGTCATGGTTAAAGGTTACTGAGGAAGATTACTGAGTCTGGAAGTGTTAATAAGGCTGTGTTTACATTCTGCGGCTCCATGTTTAAGCAGACCTGAATGACCCGGGATTAAAAGGAGGCTAGTGGTGGCTTGATGGCAGACACACACACACACACACACACACACACACACACACACACACACACAGAGATGACAAAGTGGTGCCTATGAGGATTTTAATGCTGTGTTTAGGAAGTACTGCCTGCTTTCATATCAGCAGGATTGCTGGAATGGTATGCATGTACACATCAGACACAGAAGTGCCACCTCATTAATTAGACTATTTTGGTACATACTGTATAAAACCAAAAATACCCAGATAAGAGTAAAAATAAACACTTACTTTGAAAACTGAACTAAGTTATTTACTTGGTTTAATCAACAAATCAACAAAGCACAAATGTACTGTAGTTGGGTAATCTGCTTTTAAATGCTTGCAGACTAAATGTGTAAGATACACAAATGTGGTGTTAATTATGTGAACTTGATGGTTATCCCTTATAAATAAGAACTTTTATTTTCTGCAAAGTGAAAATATGACAATTGTTTGCCAGATAAAGTGCAGTGGTTTCAGATTACGGATGTCAGGGATAGTTGTGATTATTGAGGGCCGTATCTGAAATGTGTCATGGAGTGTCTTTGGGTGGGTTTGACCCTTATTCTCAAGTTGGTGTATACCTTCAGAAGAAGCCGTGAGCGACACTTTATGATGTAGCTTTATTGATGGGAAAACCACCTGACAGATAACATTAACTGGATGCGACATAATTTGTCAAACATTAAACCAAGACTTTGACAATCATCAGGTGTCTTTGTGTCTGTGATCAGAGGAAAATCACAGTCTTTTGTTTACACCTCATCCTGTATTCTCCCAACATACAAAAGTAAGCACTTAGTACTGACCTCATCTATCATTTTGACATATTTTGGAAGCAAACAATTGCCACTCTACTCTAATGTTCCACTGTCTAACCTCTGGGGTCCCTCCGCTCGCACTCCACTACACCTGGCTGTAAAGAAACACCAGCCCACAGGCACCTGTGCAGCCAGCACGCTGCAGATGGAGAGATTAATCACACAGTGGATGAATGCTCTTGATTTATGGGAAACTGTGACAGTGTGGTCATAACACGCAGACATGTATATATGCGGGATGGCCTGGAGACTAAATGGTACTAAATAGGCCATTATTTGGAATTCAACGCTAGGAGTTAAATCAAAGGGGGTTCTCCTGTTTGTTAAGCAGGGGAACTGAGAGGAAAGAGCAGTCCCACATCTACAGCCTTTGATTGTGCATTTACAAGTGCCTCCCCCCAACCCCTTGACCTTTTCCCCATGGTTTTCCTCCTTTTCTTATTATTCTTGCTTCTTCCTGAGAGTACAAATTCCCACACAGTGACCAGAATGAATCTAGGTCCTTTCTGTCGTGACTTTGTCCACTTTCACCGCAAAGATACCAAGCAGCTTTATGGCTCTGCCGGGGGCGAGGTTAGAAGGGTAAGGGGCTCGCCATCCCAAGGGATCCCCCCGCCTCACCCCCTATCTCTGTCCCAGTTTTCTCTACAGTCTTCCACATAACAGATAAACTCTGACAAATGGCTTCTGGAAAGTGATTTTTACACACTCACGTGATATCAGCAATTACAGTTGTGCTCCCCTCCTCTTCGCACTCTGCCCCCCGTGTCTCCTGGGAGGGTTCTTATCAATGTGAAGAAGTCACTGAAAGGAAATGCCAACTTAACTTGAGGAGCCTGCACACTGCTGTTCATCTTCTGTCTACAGTGACAAGGGACTTGCAGCAGCAAGGGGGGGCGGCATGTCTCGTAACTATTAGGCAGGGTGCCTTGTGGCAATATGGATGGTGTGTTACAAGATCTGCCTTGTGCACCCTGCTGGGTGCAGGGTCAGATTACAGGGCACAGAGCATGTTAGCAACCGGATTAGGCTGAGCACGCAACCATGGGAAATGTGCTCATGAATCGGCAGACCTTTTTACTCTGGGCAGGAAACACAAATCTGCAGATGTTGAACAGCTGGGAGACATCCGAAACTATCACATGGGAAATAAGAACTCATGAAATATAGTATACGGTTCACACTGCTGAGTTTTACATCTAATAGCCTGTGAGATACTACAGGGTGCTAATGTATGCATCGCCAAACTGTAATGAACTAATTGGATTTCTGAATGGAGAGGCACCATGGAATTGATCTTTACTGTGCCTGCTTCTGAGAAACAGTGTTTTTTCTTATGTGGATATTCTAAACGTGAAAAGGCACCAGTGACAGTTGATTTATCTTGTGCTGTGGAAAAGCTGAGGAAAGTGGAGCAGAGAAAGAGATGAGAGCACTTTGGAATTTCAAAGATGCAGGCAGATAGTAACTAAAATACTACACTCATTGTCTTGTACAAAGCAGATGGTATCGGAGATGATGAGATGCATGCAAGCCAAGAGTGAGCCTCTTGAGATGTAAGTGAAAAACTTAAAATTAACAAGAAATGGTCATTCCCATGAACTGTCTCATGGAGGACGAGACATTATGCAATTTGCTTGTTTTGGCCAGTTTTCTGCATGTTCATTTGAGAACTAAGTTACCTTTAATGGCAAGCAGAAAATGACAAACATTGTACACTGCGCAGCTGAGTACTGGATGTCAGAATAAGAAACATCTGTCGCAGTGCACCACCCACTGTCCTGAAAGTTTGAGAAATTGGGCACACATAAAAAACAAGATTTTTGAAAAGACCATCTGCATTCTTTGTTTAACCAGCTGATGTTATTGTTCTTGTGCTTTTACATCACTGCAAATGCTTGAATGATATATTCACTGTATAATTCTCATAAAGAAAATCATATTAAAAGCCTCTGTCTCTTGCACATAAACTATGTGACCTCAATAGTACAATGAATTAAATTGCTCCAAAGCCTTTGAAAGCCAGCAGCTGTGAAGTCCTTCTTATCAGATCAGTGAAGCATTTTTCATAACTAATTTTCAAACATTTTCAATAAAAGGAATAATAATTTACATCTATAATATAGTTTACAGGGGATCGATGCATAATATGTATCATCACTACATTTTTTACAGAAATAAGAATAAGTCATCAGGGACAGCTGTATTTTCTAGGTTCAGCAGTTTGCAAACTATCTTGTGCTATTCAACAAGGAAAACATTTATAAAATGCAATTAACAAAAAATGTTGTTTAAATATTTCAGAAAAATTTTTTTAGGTAAACATAAAAGATGTTGCTGGAGCCAATGTTATGTTGTCTTTTCTGATTAGAATAGCCTGAAAATAGTATGGCAGGGCATGGCTGACCCGAGCAAGCGCCAGAAAATAAATACTAACAGGTCATTTATGAAGATTACTAGTTTGAAGTTCTGATTCATGCCAACCCTCTAAACAACCCTCAACATTACATGCTCATGAAATTCTCATATTCGAATGGAAGCAGGTATTTAAGTAGAGTTAAGTTAAGAGTTAAGGAGAAATTTAAGAAAGTTTAAAGTGATCCCCTGCATATATGTGCTGTGTGTCAAAGTCGAGAGAGAGAACTGACAAAGAAAGCACTGTATGGAGTAAGCTTTTTATAAACTGTGTATAAATAAAATAAATATACTTACCATTCAATAGAGAAGAGGGAAGGGAAGAACTGTGAGTAATACTGTGTTAAGGGAAAAAAGCCAACGCCAATCAAAGAAAGTAGAAAAGAGTAGAAAAAGAGTAGAAGTAGAATTCTAGAAGTACAAGTGTATTAATATTTATGTGCACTGACTGCCAGAATATAAATTAGGTCAACAGATGATATCCGTGATAATGAACATGTATTTACAGTCCAAATGCGTCACACGTGAATCACCAAATGCAATTTGAGAAATTGTGCTTTCTTGGATAATTGCAGCCTCTCAATTGGGTAGATTTTACTCAATCATATAATCTGTCTCAAATGACCATTTTATACATTTTTGTATTTCTGGGTCACTTGCACAAGCATACAGATATATTACATGCAACTGTCCCTGTCAGTCATAAGTAATATTTGAAACTAATCAGTGAGTTTCATATGTGGCATGTTTTATGGACATATTTGATCTCACTAACTATAGAAACTGAGGTTTAGACTAAGTTAGGGTCTGGGAAACTTGGAAAACGCTATAACTTCTGAAATTACTCTTAATCTCACTTCCCAGAAAGTGGTTGGGAAATGCCGTCCTCCTGTGCAGTTGGAGCACCCTGACTCGTTCAGCCAGTTTATGGTTTTCGTCCACTCGTGAGGTGCCAGTGCGATAACTTTTGGCACGCTTGCGTAAGGAAGTCTGGTCAATTCACAGTAAACACTGACACTGCAGGCTGAGGATTGCGGAGCAAAGATTTCTTTCTGGGATAACTGAGTCATGAATTTGCTAGTCAGATAAAGGTTCATCTGCCCTTGAACATAAGGTCAAAGTTAATTTAGTCAAATTGAACAGCTAGTATTACACATTTGCACATCTCTGAGAAAAGGAAGAATACAGTGGACTCCTTAACATGTGATACAAGCTGCAGTGAAATATGCTCATTTAAGGAACATAACATATACCTGAGCACCAGGATTGTACCTTAAATCCAATCTTTAATACTGTATTTTATGTGCCTTTTGTGCTCAGTCTTTATGGCAGTTAAAGCAGCTCCCATTCCAGTTCATAAAATGGAAAAATGAAAGCATTAAATCTAAATCCCCCAAGGGAGGTATAAATAGACAGCCTCTTTGGTCAAACACTGTTGTCTCTGTCTTACAGAGTGTATCTATTCTGAATTAAGTTGTTTTAAAATAATGTTCTTCACTTGGACTTGACTTGCATGTTTTATTCATGCCATAGGAATATTACTGCTGCATGATAAAGGTATCATATAACACTGTCTGTTACACTATTGGTGCACATGTGATAATCTTCTTTGTGCAGTATGCTCTTATTGTGAGGACAAAGTTAGTGTACTGCAGAGCTGACTATATGCCCACACTGGGAGGTTTCAACATGTTCAGAATGTTGCTGTCAGTGTAGGTTAACACGAGGCCTCAGCACAGCTCGGTCCACTGACATGAGGGTCACACACCTCTACAGAATATTTTTGTTCAGTGTAAGGAGGAATTGGAACTGAATTGCATGCATTTGTAATGCTCACACTGAACCACAAGATTTAATTGATTCAAAGTTTAAATTTGTAAGACATGCATTACTTTTTAATGGGAATGCTTCAAACAGAATATGATTATTTAAAATAGGCTTTAATGATATGTTCAAGATTGTGCAATATGAGCATACCAAATTATAATCTAAACAGGAAGCTGTAATTACAGCAGCGATAGTCTCAGAACCTCCACAGCTAGGATCAATGCAATTTCAAACTAGCAGCAAATTGTGTGTAAACTCAAAATTTGCGTAGGAAAGTATTTGTTTAGTATTTGTACACTGTACATGACACTTGCTGTCAAAATAACATATATTCTATGAGAAAATGACAAAAATTGGATTCTGCACAAAAGATTTTCATGAATAATAATCTCACTCAACAGAGATAAACAATATAAGTTGTTGTAGTGTCATGTTTGAAAATATAAAATCTAGAAACAAAAAAGAGACCACTATTAAATCTTTACAAAAGATAGTGGGTGTAATAGGATCTGCTGTTAGCCACCAGTTTTAACTGCAGGCAATAAAATTACTCTTGTGTCCCTCTAGAGGGACTTATCTGATTTCCTAACATCAAAACATGGAAAACATCCATAGAAAACATATAGTTAAAAGACAAAATGCAATCTACAAGAAATACATCAAAGCTCAAACAGTAAAACTTACACTAGGCAGTGAATATTGCATTAATGTCACTTACATAAGGGAACACTGAATTTAATCTTTCAGATGTCTATGATTAGTGGAAATGAATATGAATATCTACATCATTAAGAATATTCAGTCCAAAATAAGTGCAAAACACACAAAATATCAAGAAGCATTTGCTTTTTCTTAATCTTAAACATTTTTGAGCAAACCCTGGAACCCTTTTCCCCCACTATATATTTCAGTGCCTACGGGAATGGTGCAATTAGCAGGTTGACCAGAGGGTGGCACTCTGGTAACAGCTGTAAACATTGGTAAACAACATAATAACTTGTCATAGGAAGGGGAGATAAATAAAGCACGAACATTATGCTCACACTATGGAACCAGGATGTGTATAGACATAAGACACTGTGTTCCAGAGCATCATCATGCTTTTATAAAAACTAATGTCAGAGATTAGAGTTTAAAACTCATTTATATATACTAATTCTGAATTCAGCTAGAAAAAGTTTTACTGCATAATTTCTGCATTTACAAAACATTATGTAAGCACTTGTACCTGAACAATTATAAAAATGTGTATGTTATAACACTTGTCTTTAAGGACAGGATGGAATTTAGTACCCTTTCTTACACAAACACACATTATTGCAACACGAGAAATGATACATAAGGATCTGTGTCATACAACAGCCATCATCATGCTAATACTGTGCTGCTTGAGAGAAAAAACAATCTCACAAGTCGTTATTCATTAAAGTTAATGAGGTGACACATAATGTAATGGTAATAGCTGCATTTACTCTGCACAGTCCACTTTAATTTTTAATGTCGAACCAAAGTGTTCGTGTTGAACTAGAAGTATAAAAATAACAGCTTGAATTAGAGATTCTTACAGTGTTCAAATTCCTCTGTATGTGCAATTTTCTGACATTTACTGTTTGTGTTGTAATTTTAAAATATACATACTGTGTAGTAAATTTATATGTCATTTTATTTATGTTAATTCTGTTGTAAAGGTGTCAGATTCTCCAGAAATGTCACTATTTGCCGGCCGCCTTGTATCACAGTACTTAAATGCTTTCTGGGAGGACAATGACAATAGCAAGATGTGAAAGCTATATTTCCCTAAATCGTCAGTAGGCTTCTCTTTTGGTCGTTGTGGCTCAACAAAAGCTAGAACTCAAGTGATAGTTTACACATTGACTCTCTAAATGTGCAGCATAGCCAGTGTTGGTGAAACACTGCACGTAGCCAAAACAAATGATCTATCAATAACCCCTTCACCAGGGGTCATTGGTCAGTTTCCTCTTTCAGGAAGCTCCATAGGGACTTAGTTATCACCGAGCATTGATTCTGTGTAAACTCTATTCTCTGTGGTTTAATCAAGGTAGACCTGAGGAGGAGAGGGGCATTATGGGTGGTGTTCAGGGGTGCATCAGCCACTTCTTTTATCTGCCGGTGGTACATACCGTGCAGGGGTTTGTCCTCCCATAATGGTTCCACCTGCTCTTCTTCCTCGTCCGGCTTCTGCTGCCTGAGGTACTCCCTAAGCATCTCATCACTTGGGGCCATCTTCCTGATGTATTCATGGGTCTTTGTTGTTTCATCCTGGATAGTGGTTCTGACACTCACTAGTCCTCGGCCTCCTTCCTTTCGCTTAGTGTACAGTCTCAGGGTGCTGGACTTGGGGTGAAATCCTCCATGCATTGT